>JAMKQA010122415.1:0-17623 GCA_024699735.1 Posidonia australis | reverse complement strand
GTAATGCTAAAAATTCAACAGGTATAATATATTTCATTTGAAACTTCATTTTATTTTTTTAAATATATTTTATTAAATGGTTAAACCACAAACCGAACCGAACCAAACCGATCTATAATGGTTCGATTTGGTTCGGTTTCAATAGATACAATGGTTCGGTTCGGTTTGAAAATTGTTCAAACCGAACTATATGGTTTGGTTTGTGGTTTTGTCTCAAACCAAACCAAACCGAACCGTGCCCACCCCTAATCGAAATGGTCCTTCCCTTGGGAATGGAATTCCTACCCTCTTTCGGCATTTAATTCCTTATTGGTATGTAAGGAATTTAATTCTTATTCCATTGGGAATAAAAAATGAAAAATCCGATGCCCAAGCTCGTCTTCCTCACGTCCTACCACCACAACCACCCTCCTCCTAGCCCCGTAGCAACTCTCCTCCAACGCAGATCTACAGTCTGATGGCTTCCTCCACTGCCTCCTTCCTTCTCTAACTGTTGTCTTCCTCCGACACTTTCCTCCTCGAGTCCCTTTTCTCCTCCAACACCTCCCTCCTTCGGCTCCTTTCCTTCTCTGACTCCCTTCCTCCTCTTGCGCCTTCCTCCTAGGGCCCCCCTCTTCCTCTGACACTTTCTTCCTCAAGACAATTCTTCCTCCTTGGGTTTCCTTCCTCCTCTAGGGTAGCAAAAGCCCTACTCTATTGGTAAGTTTCTTCTCTGTGATGTTTTTGCTTAGAAGCTTATTTGATCTAGATGCTGTTAGATAGAAATTGTTGCTTCACAGTGTACCAAACCCAGAACATAGGATTGAATTCCTTGGGAAGCTTGTTTGTTCTTATTGTTGTTTTTATTGTTTGTATATCATATTATTCTTATTGTTGTTTTTATTGTTTGTATATCATATTATTCTTATTGTTGTATATCATATTACAATGTATATCATGCCATGTTGTTTTTATTGTTATTCTTATTGTTTGTATATCATGCAATGTTTGTTCTCATTTATATATTATAGTGTATATCATGTATTGTTGTTGATTGCAAGTGTACATCATAAGGTTCTTATTGTTGTATATCATGTAGTGTTTGTTCTTATTGTTGTTGTTGTTGATTGCAGTGTCGTATTTCACATATTATTATTATATAAATATCATCTAAACAAGGAAATCTAGAAATCCTATGTTCTTATTTGTATATTGTAGTGTACATCATTCAGTATTCTTATATGTAGTGATCGTGGCTCGCATCAATAAAAGTTTGACAAGATAAAAAAGAATAAAGAAAAATATCATCTTATTTTTTAACTTGTGGTTTGAGATACTACATATAGTAAATTAGTTTTTTGTACCTTGTTAGGGTGTTAATTGACTTACATAGACGTTAAATTGAAAGATTTACGTATTCAATGAACAAGGCTTTCAAAATTGTTAACTTATATCAATTATTATATGTTAGTGATTGAAAGTGGGTTAAGCAAATTAGAATAGATAGATTTGCATTGAAGAAGCTTTGTGGCGTGCTTCAATTCATAAGAAATCTTAAGCATACCAATAATGCTGATGTTGACAAGCAAGTTGTTAATTTTTTTTACATATTTTGACCCACTATGTCAAAAATAGAGTGATAAAACATAAGTTTGGTCAGTCTAAATTGAGTGTTAGTAGACATTTCAATAATATCTTACATTTTATTATAAGATTGCAAAATGAATTTCTTAAGAAACTAGAGTCACCTCCAGAAGATTCTAGAGATGATAAATGAAAGTGGTTCAAGGTATTGAGTCTATTATGTGATTTTAATATTTTACTTAGGAAAGTAACTTGAATTTTTTTATTAATATGAACGTAGTTTATTTAGGTTTGTTTAGGAGTTTTTGATGGAACACACATAAAGCTTTATGTATCTGTTGAAGACAAGCCTAGATATCGAAATCGAAAGGGTAAAATTACAACCATTTTGTTAGGAGTTTGTTTACAATACATACAATTTATAGATATATTACTGGATTGGAAAGGGTGAGTAGCTGAAGGTAAAGTGCTTCGAGATGTTATATTTAGAAGAAATGAGTTTGTGGTTTCTCAGGATAGAGAAAAAAATTCTTTTGCATTTATATTAGTCAGGTGTTTGTTAATTACACATCAATAATAAATTTTTATTTCTTTTGTTGTATAAGGTTACTATTGTCTAGTAAATGTTGGCTATACCAATAGTGAAGGATTTCTTACCCTATTTATAAGCTAAAGATATTATTTGAATGATTGGAATGAGAATTATCAACCAACCATGACTGAAGAATTTTTCAACATGAAGTATTTTTCAGCTAGAAATGTAATTGAGAGGTGTTTTGTCATCCTTAAAAAGAGCGATTATTCTTAGAAGTCATGCCTTTTATCCAAGTAGGACACAAAATAATATCATCATGGCTTGTTGTCTTTTATATAATTTTATAAGAAGAAAAATATATTTTGATCCATTTGAAGACAATGATGAAGATATACATATTGACAACAACAATAACAATAGACACTACAATGACGACGCCTAATGAGCTAATTACTTCCATTGGAGTCATGCTACAATGAACTACATTTAAGGCAAATCTTGCTTAATCTATGTGTAGATACCCCATATGCTTGCAGCTGGATCTTAAAACTAAACCCTAGTTAAAACCCTAAACCTAGCCTAAACCTTAGTCCAAAACCCTAAACTTGGCAAACCCTAGTCTAAAACCCTAGACTTAGCAAATTCTAGTCCAAAACCCTAGATCTAGCCTAAACCCTAATTCAAAACTTAGACTTAGCAAACCCTAGTCCAAAACCCTAATCCTAGCCTAAATCCTAATCCAAAGCCCTAAGCTAGCCTAAATCCTAAACCTAACCCTAAACCTTAATCCAAAACCCTAACAACTCTAACCACTTCCCGTTCCAACATAACAACATCTAACCACCTATAACAACTTCTAACAACCTATAACAAACCCCTAACCACTTCTCACTCTACTATAACAACCTAACCATTTATAACAACTTCTAACAACCTATAACAACCCTAACCACTTTGCACTCCACCATAACAACCCATAACAAACTACCTAGCCATTGCAAGCCTATAAATACTCCTCCATTTACAAGAGAAAAAAGGGGGAAAAAAGGAGAGAAAAAAACTTGAAAAATTTGAGAGGAGAGCAACCAAGGATAATTGTTTCAACCAGAGCAAGCTCAGAGAGGAGAAAATTCAAAGTTCAGGCCAGCTCTGGCGAGCTGCGGCGATCACCTCCACTGCTAGCTCAGGTAAGCCTCGGTTCCAGCTCAATTTCTTTCAAGTTCAGTTCCCTAGGACCTCCTCAATCTTCCTGAGTTGATTCCAGTAAGGCTAGGTAGCTTCCTTGGCCAGAATCAGAGTTTTTTTGGATCGTTGGACTCGATTCTTCGACAAGGGAGGTGGGGGCATGAATTCAGTGAGTGATTCGTGTCTTGGTGAGTGTAGTTAGGTTGGTATTGGTCCCTCCTTGCTCCTCCTCATCCTGGAAGCCTCTCCCTCACTCTGGTTGCCGTTGGAGAAGGATCGTCGGACGTAGCTTCACCGTCGTTGGAGAAGACGACCCCTGGAAGGGGTTGATCGAACGCCTCCTGCCTCGCAGCACCTCTCCAACCATCGGGACATGTTCCCCTACACTTCCCCTGCACTCCAGAGCCCACAAGACACCGCATTGGAGCCTGATTGCGTCCCGCAGTTGCCGTCATTGGAGACAACACAGAGTTTGATCAGGAGGGGAGCTCACATCGCCATTCTTGCTTCTAGATGGTGGGAAACACTCCTATGCACGCCGTCGACCCTCTAGAAGCTTTGAAACACCGTGACGCTGCCTCCAGTAGCCTCTTCTTCCTCGACACTGTCGTCGGAGTCACGACGACGGCGAATGAGGTGGGGAGGAGGCCTGGACCGTTCAACGCTTGATCCGAGCCGTTGGATCTCCCCCACTTTCTTTCCTCTTGCTCACGGTGTACTTGGATGCTAGATCAGGCATCGGGGAGGCCGTGAATGACATCCCAGATAGCCATCGATGGCGAGGTTCCATTGCCGGCGGCCATTGTTCCTTTATTTTTAAAAAAAATCTTCTTTTTTGAAAAACTCTGTTTCTTTTCTTTTCTTGCAGCCAGGTCCTTTTATTTTGCATTTAAGCCCCTACATTAATTTTTTAATAATGTTTTGTTTTGTAAAATCACAGTGTGATCCTTATGTTTTCCTTTTAATATTTTTCAGGCTTTAATTTTTGACATAAAACTCTCTAATTTAGTTTTCATTCATTTTAAGTCCAGAGTTTGCATTAAAAACCCTAAACATCATTAAAATTATTCTAGATGCATGATTTTCTGGTACAGTTGCAAATCTAACCCTGCAGATTCAAATTTTTATCCAAATGTGCTCAGAATTACATTTTAAACCCTGAACTTCACTGAATGCATGTTTTTTATGGCAAATTTGCAAACCAGTCCCTGGAAATTTATATTTTCATCCATGAGTCCACTGTTATGCGCACTTAACCCAGATTTTTTTCAAAATTACACTGAGCACATGTTTTACTGGCAAAATTACAGATTGGACCCTAGGAATCTTGATTTTACCAAAAATACACAGTTTTGCACATTTAAACCCCCAACTTCCCTAAAAATTGCATAAAATGTGTTTTCTTTAACATTTTTGCTGATTTAGCCTTGGAATCTCAACCTTTACTCAGGAGCATGAAATTTTTGCATAGAGGCCCTAAGAAATTTACATATTTCACCCATACTTTCATTTTGTATATTTTGTTATCCCTTTTTTCATGCATATATCATCATGCTTACTCTTTTGCATCATGTACGTATTTCAAACTTATTTCAAACTTGGTTTTCACATTATTTCCTGGATTTCTTTCGATTTTCATGATTTTGATTTGATTTGGATTTTCCTCGCTCGAGGGCGTACATTAACAGGCTTGACAATGCCAACATGGACTCGAATGAGGATTATTTTCTCACATTTGATTTTCTCGGATTTCCTAAGTTTTCACTGTTTTGCGTGATGTTTTCCGAATATTTCTAATTTTCACGATTTTCCTCATCGCTCAAGGGCATACAGTAAAGTGACATTTTTAATGCCTACATTGTCTCTTGGATTATTTTCATTATTATTTCTTTGTATTCATTTCTTCTCTTTGATTTGGAATGTTTTCGCATTCATCTTAGGCACGTGCATTCAGAGTAGACAAGCATACACACACTAGATCATTAGCAAGCAAGAAACCTAGAAAGATTGATTTCCTTGAGCGGATGGGAGTGCCTAACACCTTCTTCATGTATAACAAGAATCCTTACCCTTTCTATGGCCCGCAATGGCCAAG
This sequence comes from Posidonia australis, assembly GCA_024699735.1. NCBI lineage: Eukaryota > Viridiplantae > Streptophyta > Magnoliopsida > Alismatales > Posidoniaceae > Posidonia > Posidonia australis. The sequence goes on along the minus strand of JAMKQA010122415.1, from coordinate 12,245 downwards.
TGTTGCATCCATTAGGCACGGAGCACACATACATTTATTTGCATTCATTTGTCTTGCATTCATATACATCTTGGTTTTCTTCGTCTTTCCATTAAAAGACTAGGTGGTGACTCCTTTTCCTTATCCTTTTCTTATATTTCCTTGGTGTTTCCAAGTCTAGTCTTTTTCTCCGGATTCACCATCTTCGCCGTGACCATATCGGGACTCCTTGTGTGTTTCCACACACCTTGGAGTCGTGCAGGGTTCCACCGGCATGGTCACAATTCTCTCGAAAGAATCTGTCCCAAGTGGTTGCCAATGTGACCATGCCAACCCAAGGATCCGGCACGGAGTCGCGCCAGAGGGAGGAGATCATAGCCATGTCAAGATGGCAAAGGCACAAGATAGGATAAAACAAAAAGAAAAAGGAGTCGTCACCTAGTCTTTTAAGGGAAAGACGAGGAAAATCACAAAAGATCGAATACATGAGATGCAAATGCGAAGGCTAGGTATCTACTAACCAAAGGACGGGTAAGAATTCCTATTACGCACGAGGAAGATATTAGGCACCCTCGTACGCCCAAGAAAATCTGTCTTTCTAGTCTAAATCGCTTGCTAAAGGCTGGATGAATGCTTGTAAAGCCTAGATCGTGCTTTGAACATGCTAACATGAATGCCATGACAAGACTGGATGGATGTACATGATGGTATGGGAAAACTGTGAAGAAATCCACATGAAATGATGAAATCGTAAAGTATGACACGATAAAGAAAATCACATGAAATGACAAGGTTTTTGCAAAGAATGATTCAGAAAATCATACAAGTCTCAAGAAAATAAAAAATGCAAACAACCCTAGTCAGCAGAATCATAAAAAAATATTGCGAAAATCGAGATAGGAAAATTGCAAAGAAACTCACATAAAACGGACAAATGATGCCATGCGAAGAAAATCATATAAAATGACAGTGTTTCTGGACAGAATGCTCAGGAAAAACATACTGATATCAAAAAGATAAAAAGTGGGATCAACCCAAATCCTCGGAATCATAAAAAAGGTTGTGAAAATCAAAAGGGAGAAATAGGCCGCAAATGGGCCAATGTGGGCCTTTCGATCAGTTCGTGCGTGCCTCGGGCGATGAAATTCAAATCAAATCAAAAAAAATCCGAAATGTAGGATTAAAGAAAATCAAATTGGAGATCGGATGAAAAATTCTGAAAGCAAAGTGAAGAAAGAAATCCACGAAAGAATGGCATGAGATGCGGGCTCGCTAAATAGGGATGGACTGATACGCAAATGCTACAAAAGCTGTACAAAGTGCATGAATAAATGCCTAAATATGCAAAAAGGTACTAAATAATAACTTGGACAAAAATTTATGCAAGACTAAGAGCAAAAGCTAACATGTGGGTGCATGAATTGATGATATGGGTAATTTGGTCATTTCCGTGGCTAGCTGTGATAAGTGCATGTATGGGGATGATGCATGGTCTGAGATATGTCAAAATGTGTACAAAACATCTAGAAAGTGTTATTTGCAAGAAAACTTGGAGGGAAAAACAAGAACATGATATAAACGTGATAAAGGACAAACACGAGGACTAAAATACAAAATTCAAAAAAGGATGAGAATTTGGGTCAGAAATGTATTCATGACTTCTATTCTAACATGAAGATGATGGATCAAATGTGCATGTGGCACTAAGATGTGTGAAAATTGCACCTAGGTAGTTTCTTGAAAACTCAAGGTCTAAAGTGTAAAATTCACACATAAGTGTAAATGCGGTCAAAATATGAAACTAAAGATTGATTTATAATGAAAACATAGTTTTTAAATGAAGTCTATGATTAAATGCAAAATATGGAATGCAATAAGCGAAAAACATTAAAAATATGCAAGAAAACATTTAAAGCCTAAATGATGGATTTAAAGTTAAACTAAGGGTCTATATGCAAATTTCCTATGTTCTGGATTGTTGATTAAATATTTAGGGACTTATGTGCAAAATGTCAAGGGCCTGAATGTGATAAAAAGTGAGCTTTCATGATGATCAGTGTAATTATGGAATTCATTAGGGTTGAGGATGCAAAATTCACCGAGAAAACTTATTTTAACAATTTTGGGGCTTAATGCAAAAGGTCTGGACTTCAATGTAACAAAAATTCAATTTTAATGGTAATCAGTGTGATTTTAAAAATCTTAAGGGTTCAGAATTCAAATTTCACAAAGAAAATTCATTTTAAAGAGTTCCAGGGGTCAAATGCAAATGTTCAGGACTTAAATGCAAGGAAAATATGAAAACAGGGGCCTAAGTATGATAAAACATTCATGAATGCATTAAAAATGAAAAATCCAAAGATGTAGGGGATTATATGCAAAACTTACAGTGAAAAGAAGAATTGAAAGTTTTTTTTTTTAAATTATAGGGGCTAAAACACACAAAAAATAGGACCTAAATTAAATAAAAAAGGACTTAAACATAAATATCTAAGGACCTATTAGTAAAAACCTAGAACTAAAGGGCTTGGGCCCAAAACAAACTCTTTCGAAGATCGCTGGAGGCTCACCAGCGTTTCCCCTTCGGCGAGCACTCCGACGATGATTCTGTGGCGGCCTAGCGATGGTAGGAGGTGAGCGGCGGTTGAGGAAGCTTCGAGGAGCCACGGCGATGGTCTCCGGGAGGCTAGGCAAGGCTGGGTAGGCCTGGGATGCTCCCCCCACCTCGCGCTTCGGCGAGGCACTCTGTCGACGTCGGAGAAGGTGACGACGACATGACTGATGATGACCAGTGGCTGGAGCGGCGCAGCGGTGGCTAGGAAAGCTTCAGAGAGCCACAGCGGAGCTCTGGAAGGAAGTGGCGAGGTCCAGGGTGGTCCGAGGTGTCCTTCCCACCTCTACGTCAGCAACGATGGCTGCAGCGAGTCGTCGGGGCGCTACGGCGGTTCAAAAGACAATGAGGCAATGCGGAGGTGTTCGTAGAGAGGTGGAGTAGCTTCCCAGAGCGACGGTGCGGAGCGAGGGTGCCTGGTGTGCTCCAACGCCTCCTCGACGGTGGTCGACGATGATGGCTGGGCTGCGTCGACGGCGAGGCTGGTTGAACGTCGACGGGACTTTTTTGGAGCAGAGAGAGACCAGAGAGAAGGAGGTGAGAAGAGGAGGAGGGAGGAGAGTCCCACGGGGGCCTCGCTTGAGGCCAAGTGGCCTAAGGCCTCGCTGGTGGGGTGAACCCACCACCGGAGGCGGGGTGACAGCGGGCAGAGGGGGGGTTTGCCATCGTATCCTATGTCAGGGGTCCTAAAGGGATTCTACGGGCATACTGAATTGAAAATAGAAAAGGAAGGGGGTGTACCTGGCTGGCTGTTCCCGCAGTCTCCAGTGGCGCTCGACGACGAGGCTCCTCCGGTGACGCCCTGGCTGCAACGATTAGAGGAACAAAAATGGGTGGCTGGTGGCTATGGATGCTGGCTAGGGTCTCTCCCTCTTTGGATACGAGGAGGAGGAGGTGTTTTGTGCACTAGGAGAGGCTGGAGGCAGATGGGTCTTCAGGGTTGTCGTTGGTGGAGTTTTAAACTCCGACAAAGCTCCCCCACGCCGTCGATCCTCCTCGCAAGGCCAGGGTGTCGTTGGATTGGGAGCACGACGGAGGGGGAAAGTCCAGAGATCTTGCGGGAGGAGGATGCGCACTGGAGATTCTGGGATTAACTGCCAGAATTGTCAGGATTGGTCACTGGAAATCTTACCGAAGATCATGGGCTCGCCAGAATTATTTTTGACTTTTCCGAATTTTTCTGGTTTATGGATTAAATGGGTTATTGGGTTGCAAATGGGCTTAGGGTTTGTTTTTTTTTTCTTTTGTTTATTTGTTTTAAGGTTTTGTTTTTAAGATTTTTAAAAGGATTTTGGGTTTTAGGTTTAGGCTTTTATTTATGTCTTATGATTTCAATTAAATTCATGATTAAAGTTTAATTAATTGATTTTAAATTTGGTTTTAATTATTTTAGGTTTTTGTTTTGAAATTTTTATGGATTTTAGGGTTTTGCTTTTAGGTTTTTAATTTGGGGTATTGTGATTTTAATTTAATTTCTGATTTTGTAATTTAGGGTTTAATTAGTTGGTTTTAAATTAGGGTTTTTGTTATTTTATGTTTTTGTTTTGGGATTTTTAGGGATTTTTGGGTTTTGATTCTTTAACTTTTTGATTTTGTTTAATTAGAGTTTTAAATTAGAGTTTTAATTATTTTAGGGTTTTAACTAGTTTAGTTTTTGGGTTTTTGATTTTAATTAGATTTTGGTTTAATTAGGGCTTTTGTGTTTTAATTATATTTTTTGTGTTTTAATTAGGGTTTATGGTTTAATTAGGGTTTTGAATTCTAATTTAGGATTTTAATTAGGGTTTATGGTTGATTAATTGGATTTTAAGTGTATTTTATTTAATTTGGACTTGAATTAGGGTTTTTATTTGATTAATTGGATTTTAAGTGGATTTTATTTAATTTGGACTTGAATTAGAGTTTTTGTTTGATTAATTGGATTTTAAGTGTTTTAAATGTGTTTTGTTTGGTTTTAATTTTAATTAGGTCAGAGTGGACTAGTGCGGGCCTAAATGGGCTTGTGTGGGCTTAAGTGGGCTAGGATTTTTGGTGGTCGCAACCAGAGCGTCTTCCAGAGGAGCCTGCTGCCAAGTGATTTCAAAATCAAGGTGTCTACAACCAAAATGGGGTGTATACAATAATACAATAGAAGATATGGATTGTTCCTTTGTGAAAGAGACTCCACTGCAAACTGAAACTGAATCTTTTACTACGAATGATGAGTGTCCTAGTATTAGGAAAAAATCCAAAGAAGACAAGAAAAATTCCCAAGTTAATGATTTAGAACATTATAGATGTAACTACAGTGATTGCAAATCAAATAAAAGCATCAACAGAAATATTCAGTAAAGCCATTAATATGGATTGCAATGTGTTCGAAGCAAAGAAGAAGATAAACGAAGAATTAAAGGAGCTTCTCGATATTAATACAAGTGAGCGCTTCGAAGTAGTAAATATTATTACTAATGAAGATGATAAAATCGTTATTTTCTTCACTATCACTGATGATAACAACAAAGAAGGGATGAAAGTAGTGTTTAATGATGACATTTGATGCTTTTTTTAAATTTACTGTGAAACTACTATTTTTTGGTGATATTTGTTGATGTTTTTTTAGTATACTATGAAAGTACTATTTTTTGGTGGTGTTATGTCATGAACAAACATGAATTTGTCCTTTTTATTCTACTTGCTTGAAAAAAAAATTATTTTAAAAATCTTTTTCAAGTTGGCAAGATATTTTTGTTAATATATAGTTTTTCTATTTTCATTTTGATTCTATTTTTATGTATCAAATAGTGGAAAAGAATTGCCTGTCAATTTCACTCTGCATTTTAATTGCATATCAAATACAAAGATGGAATAAAACTATTCCATTCATTTCATTTTATTTCAAATTCTATTCCAAAGTTTATTTTCATTCTAGTGTACCAAATGTAGCATTAGGATCAAATTATCCTTTTCCCCTGGAATTGTAATCAACTCTCTCCTTCCTTCTCCTTTTTCATTTTCATTCAGGAATGTGGCTATTAAGTGGACAAAAGGTGTTCGCGTGCAAGTGATGGTAGACAGGACTTTAGGAGAGTGATGATTTTAGTGGTGGCCAGAGAATGGTGATGAAAGGTCCATTGGAGTGAGAACTAAAAGGAGGGCAAAACGATCACTTCATACCAGTTTTTTCACAACATTAGTAGACAAACTTTACATTTCGCTACTCCCATAAGTAAGATGCAACATATAGGATTTTGAAGTAAGAGGTACTAATGTGAAAACATAAATAAGTTTGAGGTACCAAACTGTGACTATGTCGGTGAAACCTGTATGACTCTTCGTGCGTAGAAACACACGAAAGTCCCGATATAGTCACGACGAAGATGGTGAATTCGAGAAAGGAGACTCGACTTGAGAACACCAAAGGAGGATAAAGAAAAGGATAAGGAAAAGGAGTCTCTACCTAATCTTTTAATAGAAAGACAAGGAAAACCGAATGCAATAAAAACGCAAAGAAACAATGCAAATGAACACACATATGCTCTATGCTTAATGGATGCAATACGTAAATTACTACGGACCAAAGAAAGGGTAAGGATTCTTGTTATGCATGGGGATGGTATTAGGCACTCCTATACGTCCGAGAAATCGATCTTTCTAGGTTAATCGCTTGCTTATGAACTAAGTGTGTGTGCTTGTTTACTTCTAATGCATATGCCTGACATGAATGCAAGAATTTGACATTTAAACTCCGTGAGAAAATGAATGAAGGGAAAAGGTAAGAAAAATAATCCGAGGGATAATGTAGGTATTGATAATACTACTTAATATATGCCCTAAGGTGATGGGAAAATTAGGAAAATCAAAAGCATCCAAAGAGAAAATTCATGCAAAGCATCGAAAAATATAAAATATTTGCGAAAGTCCAAAGAGAAAAATAATCCACATTTGGGTTAATGTTGGCATTTTCATGCCTGTTAATGTACGCCTTTAGGCAATAGAAATCCAAAACAAAACCATGAAAATACAAGAAAATGTGAAATAATGTGAAAAGTGGTAAATCTGACTCAGGAAGGACAATGTAGGCAAGTTATGCCAAACTAATATACACCCTAAGGTGATGAGTGGATAGGAGGAAATAAGGTTGACTTTGGAAGTCAAATAGAGGCCAGGAAATCAAAGGAAAGCCAAATCAAGAAACAAAGAAATGGTTTTGTAACTATTTGGATTTTAGGCCCCATGATGATTCTCGCCAACAAAATCTGTTAACTGTAACCGCCTGTAGCAACCATCGCCTGTAACCGCTAGCTCCTCTCGTTGAGATTGTCCACCAGCTTCCTCCATCATCGGGATTCATGTGGCCCTTCACCAGCTTAGACGACAAGCTCTGGTTGAAATCTTCACTGAACGGAGTCAGAAGGCTTGATGCTTGATTGGAGAAGCAAGGATGGGCCAAGGTGAGTGTGCTCAGGCATTTGGATGGAACATATAGCAACTAGATTTCGTTCCCCGTCAATTCCAACAGAGAACACGCCGATTGGCCTCGATGGATCGCGACAAGGCTTAGGAGATGGAACCATGCCCTTGGGGAGCAAGTATGGACCTTGAGGTACTCCTCTAGGTGATTCGATCACCAAAAGGCGTTTCAGATCATTCTCCCTATCTGGCTCGCCAACATGAGCACCGGTCGACTGTGGAAGAAGACTAGTAGACCTTACAGACAACTGGTGGGGCACGGGAGGTGGAGAAAAGGTGCCAGAAAAGCAAGACAAAAGGAAAAAGAACAAAATTATGTGCTCTGACTAAAGGAAGGATCGACGGATTCTTCCACCCGTCTACGTCGCCGGAATGCATGCCGATTGCCCTCATCCGAGGTCAGCGAGCTCCGTCGGAGTCCAGTGAGGTAGGGAGGCAAAGAAGAGACGCAAACATGGATCTTAGCAAGAAAAACAAATTGGGACACCCTTCCCTAACTTCGAGTGCCAACGCCGGCCTAACTTCGATGTGTTGTGTTGTCCAACCAGTGATGGCAGAGGGAGAGGAAAGGAAATCCTCCAAGGCATGCCTATGAAGGTCACAAGGCTTACGGACCTCACTCCCGATTCCAAACTCATCTAAAGGAGAGGAAAACTCCTCGTCATCGTCAATTCTAGTGAACGCCAGAAGAGAAGGGGACCGGGCGCCATAATTCAACTCCCGTCAACATGCATACTAACACTGGGCTTAAACAGAATTAAGGAAGGTTAAGAACTTACCTGTAGAGTGCCGAAAAATGCCAGAGACTCCTCAAAGCTTGAGCAGTGTCGATGGAGGACGAAATCGTCATCGGAAACGTCAAAGCTAGAGCTGGGTTTGCCTAAAGTTGGAGATGGACTGGAGACCTAGAGCTGAGGCTAGTAGAGTAGAAATGATGGCGATCAAGGCGATACCCCCCTCTCGCGTGGCGCAGAGGGGTTTAAATAGGTGTTGGGGATGATTCGAGGCCATGGATGAGTAATGATCTCTGGTAGACGACGACGATGGGTCTCGATGGCCTCCTTTGGTGAATTTGACATTTAACCAGGGATACGATGGTCCCTGGAAGTCCCAGAGCACGCTACGAATCAATCTTGATCGTTGGTGATTGAGAAACAAGAGATTAAGCGGCGAGAAGGACGTTCGTATCTCTCTACACTGAAATAGGGCATCTCGCTAGCTATTTTCGTCACTTACATCCTGTGACCATGCCTGTCTCGGGGATCCGGTATGGAGTCGCGCCAAAAGGGAGGAGGCCATAGCCATATCAGGATGGCGAAGGCACAAGATAGGATAAAAACAAAAAGAAAAGGAGTCGCCACCTAGTCTTTTAAGGGAAAGATAAGGAAAACTACAAACAAATCACAAAAGATGAATGCATGAGGTGCAAACATGAAGGTCAGATATCTACTAACCAGAGGATTGGTAAGGATTCCTATTACGCACGGGGAAGGTGTTACGCCCGAGAAACTCGATCTTTCTAGTCTAATTAGCTTGCTAAAGACTGAATGAATGTTTGATATGCCTAGATTGTGTTCTAATCATGCTAATATGAATGCCCAGACAAAACTAAATGGATGTGTCAGATGGTACGCGAAAACTGCGAAGAAATCCACACGAAATGATGAAATCATAAAATACAACATGACAAAGAAAATCACTTGAAATGACGAGGTTTCTGGCGAGAAAGGCTCGAAAAATTATACAGACCTCAAGAGAATAAAAAATACAACCAACTCAAATCGTCAGAATCACAAAAAACATTGCAGAAATCAAGACGAAAAAACTACAAAGAAGTCCACGCAAAATAGGTAAACTGTGACATATAAAGAAATTCACATAAAATGGCGGTGTTTTTGGAAAGAATGTTCTGGAAAACCACACTGACATCAAGAGCATCAAAAATACAATAGACCCAAATCATTAGAATCGTGGAAAACATCATGGAAATCGAGATGGAAGAAATTGCGAAGAAGTCCACGTAAAACAGGCAAACAACGACATGTGAAGAAAATCACATAAAATGATGGTGTTTTTGGGAAAGAATGTTATAGAAAGTCACATCAATGTCAAAGGATCAAGAGCGGGGTCAACCTGAATTGTCAAAATCATGAAAACATGTCATAAAAATCAAAAGAGGAAAATAATCCGCAATAGGGCCAATGTCGGCCTTCAGACCTGTTAATGTATGCCCTCGGGCGATGAAATCCAAATCAAACCCAAAAAATCCGAAAATATGGAATAAAGATAGTCAAATCAAATATCAAATGAAGGAATCTGAAGACAGGTAGGAGAAAAATTCATGGAAAAACACATGAGATGTAGACTTATTCAAGAAGGATGGACTAATGTGCAAATGCAGCGAAAACTATGTAGAATGCATGAAAACGTACCTAAATGGGTAAAAGGATACTAATGAATGATTTGGACAGCGATTATGCATGACTTAGTGCAATAACTAACATGCATGTGCATGAATTGATGACATAGGGGCAGTTTGGTCATTTCAATGGCTAGATGTGATAAATGCATGTATGGAGATGATGCATGGTCTAAGATATGCCAAAATGTATGCAAGATGTCAGGAAAATGTTGTTTTCAGGAAAACATGTAGAGGACAAGGTCGTAAAAACATTAAAATGATGTAAACAGAATAAGGGACAAGTACAGGGACCAAAACGTAGACTTCACAGAAAAGGATGAAAACTTGGATTAAAATACATTCAGTGACTTCTATCCTAGTGTGCAGATGATGAATCAAAGGAAAATGTGACACTAAAATGTGTGAGAATTGTACCTAGGTAATTTCCTGAAAACTCAGGGTCTAAAAATGTGACACTAAAATGTGTGAGAATTGTACCTAGGTAATTGTACCTAGATCATGTTTAAACTGTGCTCAGAAAGTCTTATCTTAATGCTAGGATGAAGGATTTAAAAAAATGTGACTCTGTGGTGTGACATGTGCGAAAATTGCACTTTTGATAATTTCTTGAAAATTCAGGATTTACTGTGCAAAATTCACACATAAAGTTCAAATCTGACTAAAATGTGAAATCAAAAATTCATTTATATTGCAAGCATGGTTTTTTGATGAAAACTCTATTCAAGTGATGATTTACAAGCACATGTGATCAATAAATGTGAAACATACCAAAATGTGATTCAAAATACAATTAAAACCATGATTAATGATTTAAGAAAAGATTCAGGGGCCTGAATATAAATGTTCATGTCCAGAAAACATTATGGATTGTGTTCAGGGGCTGTCATGCAAGATTTCAGGACCAAAATGTGATAAAAATCAAGTTTTTTACATGATCAGTGTAATTATGGATGACTTAAAGGTTATAAATGCAAATTTTACAAAAAAAATTCATTTCAAAGAACTCTAGGGGCAAAATGCAAAATTCCAGGACTTAATTATGAAGAAAACATAATTTCAGGGACTTAATTGTAAGAAAACAAATCTTTACAGAATAGCAAATGAAAATAAGAATGTTCAGGGGACATGATGCAATATTTACAGAAACAGAATAAAGAAACAAAAGTTATTTAAAATTATAAAGGCTTAAATATAAAAATACAGGATCTAAATGGAATACTTTAAGGACTTAAAAATAAAAACCTAAAACTAACTGGACCTAAACTAAACTACCCTTCGAAGTTCGCCGGCGCCTAGTTTTCGGCGAGGACTCTAGCGGGCCTTCGACAGTGGCTCAACGACTGGAGGGTTCCGACGAGGGTCGGGGAAGTTGGACGAGGGCACGGTGAAGCTCTCTGGCGTATCGAGCGAGTCTGGTAGGGCCTGGAGCGCTCTCCCTGTCTCGGGCACCAGTGAAAAGTCAGTCGGCGCTGAGGACGACGACGACAACGTGGCTAGAGGTGGAGTAGTTGCTAAGACGGCACGACGAGGACCGGAGGGGCATCAGAGGACCACGGGGAAACTTTCAGGAGCGTTGGGTCTAGTCGGGGCTGGCTGAGTAGCTCCACCTGTCCCAACATCGACGATGGGTGCGGGTGACCTTAGAGCGGCGCTGCAGAGGCGGAGGCGGTCGAGTAGGGTCCGGAGAGTCTTTGGCAAGCCACGAGGATGCTTCCGGAGATGACGGTTCGAGCTTGGAACGGTCGAAGGTCCTCACCCGCTCAGTGGGTCGAAGGCGGCAGTCGGAGATTGCAGGGGAGTCGACGGTGCTTCCCCTAGCCACGGGAGGCCAAGGAAGCCTCTCCTAAGCGACGAGGCTTAGAGAGGAGGAGGAAGAAGAGGTAGGAAAGGCCCCAGGGGCCTTTTCCCATTCCAGGAGGCCTGTGGCCTCGTCGATGGTGGTGAACCCACCACTGAAGGGAAGGAAGACGGCGCAGGACGGAGGTCTCCGGTAACACACAGTCCAGGAGGCTATAAATGGGTTGGATGGAGCTAAAGGGCGATGATTCAAAGCCAAAAAAGAAGGAAAAGAAAAGGAATTACTTGAGTGGGGTCTTTGTCCCCTTCGGCGAGCAACGGCGGCGCTTTCTGGGCGACTACTCTGGTTGTGATGCTGAAGCTGCTGGGGCTATAAAAGGCTGGAGGAAGTTCTCCTGAAAGTGGGGAATCGTTGAGTTGGCTCTGTGTAACCATGCCATCGAGAATGGCAAAAATATGCCAAAGTCGGCAAAGTCACGGCAAAAATAAAATATACAAATGCAGGAGTCGCCACCTATTCTATTCAAATGGAAGACGAGAAAAACCATATAAAACATGAAAATCATGCAAAAACAATGGAAAAGGTCTTCGTAAACCAGAAATATGGGTAAGGATCCCTATTACGTATGAGGAAGGTGTTAGGCACCCTCGTACGCCCGATAAATTGGTCTTCTATTGGTTTCTCTATTGCTTATGAAATGTCGGCTTTTCAACCTTTGTTGTACACCCAAGGACGATATGCCATGCCATGCTAATGAGTGTGGTGGCTAAAGTATGGGTGCATGATGTGTAAGGGTGTGTCCTAATGCTCAGAAATATCGCTCTCATATCGAATCAAGGGTCGATGCATAGAATATTGCATAAATAAGATCATGGATCTAGTATCTTAAGCGATTTTTCATCTTTGCCTTGCTATATGCCTAATGCAATCTAAAATGTATGAAAATAGTTGAAAACATAGTTGTGCCTTCCTAGTACATCAAGGAA
>JAMKQA010122414.1:0-12376 GCA_024699735.1 Posidonia australis | reverse complement strand
CCACCAGATCGCCCGTGATTCCTAGAAGGGAGACGTCGGACTAGATGCGGAGCATGGCCCAATGGATGATTAATTGATGATGGATCTGCTGCTTTCTTCTTCTTTTAGCCTTTTCCCTGAGGGCTTTGTAGTGATTTTTGTTTTGACTATGCACTGATGTACTGGAAGTGTGATGTACTTGAACAATCTGTTTGTCAATTTAATTGGCCCAAAGTTCATGTGGTATGTTGGTGAATATCTGTGCATGATTTGCTAATTGTTTGTAGCTCTTTTCTGAATTTTGTGCCAGTTGGCGAGCAATGGATTTGATTTGGATTCAATTAAAGTTTCTAGAAAATTCGTGATACTAATCTACGAGACTTACATGCAGCTCTTTGCTGTGGGTGTCCTCCAATGTGACAGCAACCCTGGCCACTCGAGCTACCATCCACCGATGGGCTCCTCTTCCTTATTAAGCTTGATGCCTTACTAGGTAACCTTGATGTCAGACTTCTTGTGCTCCTTGTGATCTTCTGTTGGCCTCCTCAGCCTCGCGACGTGTGGCTAGGGCATCCTTGCTCTAGTGGCTTTGGGAATGTGACGATGATGGTGAGTTTCCTACTTGTCTAGGGCTTCTGTGGTGACTTGGCCAACCATTTGTGCAAGCATCTGTGATAACCGTTACTACTTCATTTGTCTTAGGACTTCCCAATGTTGGTGACTCGCATGAATTGCTTTGATGAGCTTTGAACTTGGATTAGGGTGCTATCTGAGAGAGATTGTGAGAGGCTACACACTTGGGGCATTTCCACAAAGTTTCTGAGTATTGGCAACATGGAGGTGAGTAGACACCTCTTGTGTGTGAAGGCTCAGTTCTGGAAACCAGATTCCCACTTGTTCTGCTTTGGGCAACTAGACCTGACCCCTACTTTGGAGTAGGTGAAGAGGACTTGTGGTCTACCAAGGTTTCTCAATGTCACTATGTTCATGCGTCGTGTTAGATACACCTTAGTTCTGAGCCAGCTGAGAAGGCTCTCCACCATCGTTTGATCTGCACCAATGGCTCGGATCCCATGCTTTGCTTGGACTACTTTGATGAGATGAGACAAAGGTGCGTTGAGTTGGGTAGGATCTGTGGTTCTACGGCTTTGTCACTCGTTTCCTTGGGGAGCTGGTTTTCAATCATGGCAGAATGATTGCCGCAATCGAGGTTGCTGAGATCGTACTAGCTGTAGTGACTTGACAAATTGATTTGGTTCCGGTGATACTAGCTGAGTCCTATCGGGGCCTGGATTGAGCATTTCATTGCTATCGCCACTTCTATGGCTGTAGGGCATTTGTTCAGGTAAAGCGAAGTGATTTATACTACTACTTTGGCTACTATTTTTGTGCTAACTTGTTCCATGACAGGTCTAGTTCGTGGCTTACATGGGAATGGAGATCCTATGTCCTCAGCAGTTTGCATTTGATGCCTATTGCGAAAGTGGCCATTCCTGGACCATTCCAGGTGTTTGTGAGTTTTATTGAAGGCTAGAGGGTCTTACTGAGGACAAGGTGACTTGGAGGATCATACCTACTGTGGTTGAGCCTTTTGCTGTGTTCTTCAAGAACACTGCTATGCACTTGATTGTGTTCCTTAGGCTCATAAGGGGATTCAGGTATCATCCTATCTATGTCATGCCCCAATTTGGCTTCTACTAGGATGCATTCGAGTAAAGTGCCACGCCCGAATCTTTTCAATTATATTCCCTCAACTCTGCGATGATGACAACTGAGTTGGCCTGTCTATTGCATGTTGGCATCTACTCTTCTGATATTACTTTGGTAGAGGACTTTGGTTGTACTCCAGCGTAAAGGACCCAGATACAAGAGACCCGACCGACTTGTGATGTTCCATTGGGAGCAGCTCCGTTTAGTGATGCTGAAAGTTCTTAAAGGGCACATACCAATTGGGATAGCTGAAGACTTGTGACATGCTTTGTAGTTAAGCATCCATTGCCCTGTATTGTTGACTATAAAGCTGAACTTGCACATGTATTTCTGAACTTGTTAGTGCAGAACATTTGTTCATATATAGCATGTTTTTCTGATCGCTATGTCTGTCGTTTCTTTGTTGCACTGATAAACAAAGTGTGAACTCAATGCTTTGCTTTTCCAGTAGTGGCCTGAAAAATCCACGGGAGTAACCCATGAGAATCCTACGTGGGGCTTTTTCGGGTGGTCAAGGCGCAACTATTAGATGTCAATGGGGTGCCTGGCCAACATTCTACTTCTATCTAGTTGTGGGGCTATCACCCCTGATTCCCTAGGATCTGTTGTCTCTATGCTATCGATCTATTCCTGAAATAGATGATACACCCTTGTCTATGTCAGGCTTCTTCAAGCATTCATGTGGGGTCTATGCTTGAGTTCAGGAGGTTGCAAAAAGCATTGAGCATACCTCAAGTGCTTCACCAAGGTCTTTGTATGTATCCTAGCAAGTGAATGGTTGATGTGTCCTTGGTGACATCACCTGCGGAAAAGTTTCTATCCAAAAAGCAACTAACATGCTCCTGGTAGAAGTACTATCCTAATGAGGCTTAACTACAAGGTGACTAACATGCCTCTAGTTAAATACTGGAGGTTTCTACCCTAAGGAAGCTAAAATGCCCCTAGTATAGGTATCCCTTGCTAAATTCTCAACCAAAAGATAGCTGACATGCCCCTGGTTAAAGAATGAAGCGACACCTTGCAAAGTGAAGTGGGAGAACAGAGATGAATGATTATGAGTTATGCATGGATGATGATGTTGTTTCTTATTGCCTTCAACATTTGGAAAGCTTCTAATGCCTGTTGTAAGGAGGGAAGAGGTCTTTGACTCACAAGGCGCTACTTGGACATCCTAAATTGTAGGTGGTGCTTCGGAAAGGATGAGGTTCTAGTTTATTTGGTTGTGTTGTGGAACAAGCTCCGTGCCAAACTCCATAGGATCCTACACCTACTTTTTTCAATTATCCTCTTTCCTTTGCTCCCTCATAGGCTTGTAGGTTCACTCTACCCCTTGTTTGGAGGTAATTGGTACTTAGGTTGTGGTTGAGGCTGCTTTGGTGGCGAGGGAATGGGTGGCTAATCCTTTTGACTGTGTGGAATCTTCAGGTACACATTTCAACTCCTCTTCATGATCTAGGATAGGGATAGAGCTACTCTACTTGCCTCTCTCTCTAGGGCTAACTTCTATCTACGCCTTCTATCTTCCTATTTCTTTTGATGCCCCTATGCATGAATGTATTTTTTTTTACTCATACTCTCGTTCTCATCCTAACATCTTATCTCTCTTTGGAGGTGTAGGTCTTTTGGGGTGTTTGGGCTCATCGTCTTGGTAGCATCAACTAAGGAGGAATGGATCCCTATCACAAACGGGAAAGCTTTTTCGACTTTCATCATCAGGTGATGCTTACGTAGATGCTACTGATGCTTTTTTTTATGCATGCATGCATGGAATTCATCGATCCATTTGCCTACATGTTAGAATGCAATGTGCAAGTGATGAGTGCAAAAGAAAACATGAATGTAGAGGTGATGCAAGATGCATGAATGCAGAGAGAGTGATGCATATGTGAATGCAGTAAAAGAGCTTTACAAGGCAAAGATACGACTCCTGATCATTGATAGTACTTCTTTAGGTAGCACGTATTGACCAACTCCAACTGCTCAATGTGGTTCATGCCCTCAAGGATTGCCACTTCTTTGGAGAATATTTGTTTAATGATATAAGGGCCATGCTAGTTGGGCCTGAATTTGCCTCGAGCATCGGGAAGGTGGATTGCTCGTAAGATAAAGTCACCTAGTGTAAAGCTCCTAGGCCAGACTTTCTTCTGATAGGATCTCGCTATCCTCCTCTTGTAGCATTGAGCATGGTGCATGGCTTGCAGTCTGTGCTCGTCAATGAAGTTCAGTTGGACACAACGGTCTTCGACCCATTCTATTTCTTCTAGCTCAACTTCTCTCAGGATCCTAAGTGATAGAATCTCTACTTTAATGGGTAACATTGACGCCATGTCATACACTAGTGCATAGGGAGTTGCTCGTGTTGATGTTTGGACCAATGTTTTGTACACCCATAATGCATATGGGAGCTTCTCGTGCTAGTCTTTGTGAGTCTTTGTCATCTTCTTCAAGATCTTGGTGAGATTTTTGTTGGCAGACTCGGCTGCACCATTCTTTTGTGGCAGATAAGGGAAGGACCTGTGATGCTTAATCTTAAAGTTCTCTAGATAATCCTCGACGCTCTAGGCTATGACGTTCTTTCTATTATTGGAGATAATGGCATGCGAGACCCCATATCGAGCTATGATGTTGTTTTTAATGAATTTTCTGTTGTTGTGGCAGTAACTATCTTGTAGGAGGTTGCTTCCACCCATTTTGTGAAGTAACCAATCGCTACCAAGATGTAGCAATGACCGTTAAAGGCTGCGGGATGGGTGGCTCTAATAATATCTATTCCTCAAATAGAGAAGGACCATGACGAGGACATGCTGTGCAACTGCTATAGGGGAGTATGAATAAAGTTTCCATGGATTTGGCAAGTATGGTATCTACGCACGAAGTGACATGTGACATTTGGGCCTGATTATCCATTTTTATTTATAAATCATGTTATTAATTGTAATATTGCATAAATGGTTTATTGATGGATAATTTGTTATTTCTTGGATGTATGAGCTTGTGGTTGGCTTGCAGTGCTCCTGCTTGTGATTTGGGACCAATGAGGAGTCCGGTTTGAGGATGCACAGTTGCCTCGGTTTGCGTGCTTGTCTTTTCTTTCCTTCTTTTTCTCCTTTCTTTTTCCTTCCCTCGCACGAGCCCGCACCATTCTGTCTTCTTCTTCCACTTCTTCCACACCCGTGCCACCACTAGCCAGCGGCCCGTGCCTCGCCGTCATTTCCGACGCGATGGACGGTCGGTGTGACGCATAGGGAGGAGGTGATAAAGAGAGGCAGAGGCAAGCGAGGAGAGGAGAAGGTGACCGAGAGAGGCGAAGAGAAGGAGGAACGGCGCGCCACCGAGGAGGAGGTGGTGGCTGTCCATGTGATTCGCTGGCAGGAGAGGCTTCGCCAGGGTGCAAGGAGGCTCGCCGAAGTGCGGGAAGGTTCGCTGGGGCACCATCAGAGGTACGTGACCACTGTTCCTTCCTCGTTTCGCTGTTGTTTGGGTAATGAGTAAATGGCGAAAAATGCATGTAAAATTGTAGATAAATAGGGAAAATGATGAGAATGAGTTGATATCGTGCAGTTAGGATGAAGAATATGTGGGATTGAATGTGATTTGGGGGTGTAAGCTAAAGTAGGTTTCACTAAGCTCTTCCCCTTTGTGATGTTTGTATGAATCACATAGTTGATGGATTGAGGAATGGTTTGAGGGGTTTTGAAGTAGACTCGAGGGTCTACCCTCCATGATTTAATGGTAACTTGTGATGCGTGTTTGGGAGGTCCGATCGGGACCCCACATTGGGTGATTTTCCGCCGCCTAGAACAAGGGTGTGCCCTGTCTACGAGGAATTTAGTATGCCAAATTTATTCGGTATGCTGAAATCTTGATAGATTAAGCCAGGATTGCAGCTTTCGGTAGACCGAAATCTCTCGGTCGACCAAAATCGGGGGTTTCGGTATACCAAATTAGGAAATTTCGGTATACCGAACCTGATTCCAGTCTGTCTTTTTATCCCTGGCCCTAATATATGCAAACATGAATTTAAATGAATGGTAAATGGTTTTAAAAGGTATGTTGAGCATATGTAGATGATGTTTTCCCCATGCAAATGACATGGAGAAATGTGGAAACCAAATAAATAAATTTGGACGTGGTTTTGGGTTTTGATCTCATAAATGAATAAAAAGATGATTTTGTGTGGTTTTTGGGTTTTGACCCTGTAAATGAATAAAATGGTTGATTATGTGTGGTTTTGGGCATGAGACCCAATTTATGATTTTAAGCATGGTTCTCATGATTTGAGTTGGGACCCCAGTGGAGGGTCAAGTGTTGCATGGAGACAGAGTCCTGCAACGAAAAGAATGGAAATGGAAATGATTTTGAAAGAAAAGTTTTAAGAGTTTTGAAAATGGAACACTAATAATGTGTTAAGGAACTGCAAGGGTTGGTGTTGACAACGTGATAGGAGTATGAGGCTCCAATGAAACCAATTGCCAGACATGACTGTGGTTGCTGAGCTCGAGATGGTGTAGGCTGAGCTTGGGTCGTGATACCTAGTTGTTTGGGTCACTGAACTCGAGACGGTGTAGGCTGAGCCTAGATCGTGATACCTAGTTCTTCAGGTCACCGAGCTCGTGACGGTGTAGATTGAGCCTAGGTTATTGAGCCTAGTTGTTCGGGTCACTGACGGTGTAGGCTGAGCCTAGGTCATTGTACCTAGTTGCTCGGGTCACCGATGGAGCGTCTGACAAAGATGTATCCCTGGTCATATATGAAAGAAATTGAGGCCGGTTGGCTAAGGCGGTGACATCTCGCACGGGGAATTGCACCGCAGTAGTGTAGGGAGGTAGGGGAAATGATGTCCTCGCCTACTGCTTGTGTGCCTGGTTACCCCTGATCAAGGTAACAACAGTAAAGAAAAGTGGAAATGTAAAATGAAAAGAAATGTGGTTTGACCAGGATTGGACTTATGAGTGGTCCTAAAATCCTAAGATGAAATAATGATGATGTTTTAATCAGTTACCAGCCAGTATTTATGATTTTATTTTGAGCCCGAGAGGCATTGTGTTTTAGGTTGGTCTTGGTCAGAAATGTGAATTTGAAAGTGTGATTTTGGGAAGAAATCCCAAGTATTGAAAAAGGGCATGTTTTGGAAAATGAATTCCAAAGGTTTTAAAAGAAAAATGAAAATGTGTGTTCTGAAAGAGAATGTGGTTTTGGAATGAGTTTCCAAATGTTTTGAGAAAAGAAAAGAAACATGGCTTTTGAAAAGAACATGAATTTGGGATTTAATTCCCAAGTGGTTTCAAATAAAAAGAAAAGAGGATTTCCAAAAAGAAAGCCAAGCTTTGAGGAATTAAAAGTTGAGTTTTATCGGTTTTACAGAGATTTCTATGGTTTTGTGTGTTTGGGGTGCATACTAGGTAACTTAGATGTCACTCACGCGTGCTTTGTTTGGTTTTCAGGTGCAGTTAGTGCAGTCGAGTTCCGGTGCCAGAGTCGGAGCTTCTAGCCGCACATTGTAATCCTAAAGGTGAGCCTTAGTTACAGTTATTTAATGTTTCTATAATTAGTATAATTTTGCTTATGATACTGTGTTCTGGTAGTGTGCCTGGGGATCGGGGTGTTACAAAGTGGTATCAGAGCTAAGGTTACACCTAGTGCACTGGCTTGGTGATGTCTGGTCTAGAGGCTCCCTAGGACTACACAATAGAGAGTCGTGCACCTGAATTTTTGGATTGTTGTGTTCTGTGGTGTTGGCAGGACGATGTCTCGCTGAGGCCGCAGTCGTGGCAAGACTCCTGTACCCGACTCCGAGACGGGAGAGGGATGTGCATGGCGGGGGATAAGACGAGAGTTTGGCAAGATGATGCGGGGTTTCGCCCAGTCCTTTGGCAGTAGTAGCAAGGATGAGGTGAAGGGAGATCCGTGGATCAAGCAGTTTCGCCAGCTTGGCGGGCCGACTTTTGATGGGCGTGGCCATCAGAGGAGTGTGAGGCTTGGTTCCTGGAGGTGGAGAGGATCCTAGAAGGGATTGAGTATCCAGCAGAGAAGTGGGTCCGGATCACGGCATTTCAGCTTAAGGGTGCTGCGGATCAGTGGTGGAGGACAGTGCGCCACACCAAATTTCCAAATGCAAACCTGCTAATGATCTCTTGGGAGGAGTTCTGAGAGGTATTCTATGAGAGGTTTTTCCCTGAGCATGAGAGAGATAAGCTGGACAAGGAATTCAGGAACCTGAAGCAGGGTAGCCTATCTGTGGCTGAGTATGATTCGTCCTTCCTTCGGTTGGAGCAGTTCTCTCAGGCTGTAATCTCTGAGAAGAACAGAGCCAAGAGGTTTGTGAAAGGACTGAACCCTGTGCTGAGATCTAGAGTTATTGGCTTCAGATGCCAGACATTAGCGGATGCTGTTGAGCTTGCAAGCCGCTATAAGGATAATCGTAGGCTGTTCCAATAGGAGTATCCTAAGTAAGAAAAGGGGAGAAAGTCTGTCTCTCGACCTTCTATTTCTCGACCCTCCGTTTCTCGACTGTCTGTGACTGGAGCACCAAGTTATGGGAGTTCTGGTAGCTCTGGGAAGAAACGAAAGCAACAGCCTACATCTAGTAGAGAAGAGAGTATGGGTTTCAGCCATGCAGGGTCTAGTAGTGGCCCACAGATGGGACCGTGCCATGTTTGTGGCAAGAAGGGGCATGTAGCGGCGCAATGTTGGCACAGGCAGATGAATTTAGACAGTGTAGTCTGCTACAACTGTGGGAAGTTAGGGCACTACCAGAAGGACTGTCCTAGTCAGCCAAATCCAGTAGGGGATACGCCACGTCAGCCTACCAAAGGGAGAGTGTTCTCCATTACTGCCCCAGATGTTGGTCCATCTAGAGATGTGGTAGAAGGTGAGAACTAGCACGGCTGTATTTGATAAGTCCTGTCCTGTCTTGTAATAATAGATCCTATGTGTAATTAACACTGTTTCTTATTATGATTATGGTTATGGTGTGTTGATTAAAGGATCTTTTCTTATGGCTAATTGGATAGCCCGAGTCTTGTTCAACTCCGGGAGTTCATTTTCTTTTGTCTCCAAGTCATTTGCTTCTGAGATCGGGACTAGGCCAGCCAGGTTGGAATTCCACCTAGATGTAGTTACTCCATTGGGAGAACACAGTCTAGCGTGGAGATATTTGAGACCGGTTGATATTCAGTTGGGGGACAAGAATTTTCAGGCTCGTTTGATCCTGATGGACATGCAGGATTATGATGTTATCCTGGGAATGGTTTGGTTGGCACAACATTCAGCTGTGATTGATTGTGCCAAGAGGATAGTTTTGGCAGAGTGTCTAGGCCAAGGCTGGTGTATGGTACAAGGCACCAAACCGGGTGAACCCAGGAAAGTGATTTCTGCTCTCAAGGCCTATCATCATCTGGCAAGAGGCAGTGTGGGCTGTTTGGCCTGTGTGACAATTTCTACTTCGCCTGTAGTCGAGATTCAGGACTTGCCAGTGGTGAGGGAATACCCTAATGTTTTTCCAGAGGAATTGCCTGGAATGCCGCCACATAGGGAAGTGGAGTTTATGATTGATTTGGTGCTGGGATCAAGTCCTATTTCCAAGGCTTCGTATAGGATGGCACCTGCTGAGTTAAGGGAGCTTCAGAATCAGCTGCAAGAACTGATGGATAAGGGATTCATTCGTCCCAGTGTTTCACCTTGGGGAGTACCGGTTCTGTTTGTCAAGAAAAATGATGATCACTTCGGCTCTGTATAGATTATCGGATGTTGAACAAGATCACTGTCAAGAACAAGTATCCACTGCCCAGGATCGACGATTTGTTTGACCAGTTGCAGGGAGCATCTGTGTTTTCCAAGATAGATTTGAGATCTAGATACCATCAGTTGAGGATTAGTGAGCCAGATGCGCAAAAGGCAGCCTTTCGCACCCGTTATGGGCATTATGAGTTTTTGGTTATGCCATTAGGATTGACGAATGCTCCGACTGCTTTTATAGACCTGATGAGTAGAGTGTTCAATCCCTATTTGGACCAGTTTGTGGTCATCTTTGTGGATGATGTTTTGGTGTATTCTCCAGATATTCAGACCCACCAGAGGCATTTGAGGATTGTACTAGAGATGCTGAGGCAACATCATCTTTATGCCAAGTTCTCCAAGTGCGAGTTTTGGCTGGAAGAGGTGTCTTTCATTGGTCATATTATTTCAGGAGAAGGCATCAAGGTAGATCCAGCCAAAGTGGAAGCTGTGAGTAGTTAGGCCAGACCGAAGACTGTAACTGAGATTAGAAGTTTTCTCGGCCTGGCAGGATATTATAGGAGATTCATTCAGGATTTCTCCAAGATTGCTGCACCATTGACCAGACTAACTAGGAAGGAAGTGCACTTTGCCTGGGATTGGCAGTACGAGGAGAGCTTCAATGAGTTGAAGGCTCGTCTGGTATCAACCCCAGTTTTGACTTTGCCCTCTAGGAGTGGCGGTTTCACGGTCTACAATGATGCCTGTGGAACTGGTTTGGGGTGTGTGCTGATGCAGCATGGTAGGGTGGTGGTGTATGCCTTGCGTCAGTTGAAAGATCATGAGAAGAATTATCCCACCCATGATTTAGAGATGGCAGCTGTGGTGTTCGTCTTGAAGATTTGGAGGCATTATTTATATGGCGAACAGTTTGAGGTGTACACAGATCAGAAGAGTCTGAAGTACATCTTTACTCAGAAGGATTTGAACCTAAGACAAAGGCGCTGGGTGGAGTATATTAAGGATTATGATTTCAGTTTGTCCTACCACCTAGGGAAGGCAAATGTGGTTGCGGATACTCTAAGCAGACACACTCATGTCATGGCTAGTTTGATGATCCATGAATGGAAATTATTAGAGGGACTAGTGGAGTGCAGGCCTCGGAGACAGTCTCAGGGACCCGTTAGAGTAATGCTGGCTAATTTGTCAGTTCGCCCGAGGATGATCGAGGCAATTGTCACAGCTCAGCAATATGATTCTTTCGTGTCAGATATCTGGAGGAAGTTGGAAGCTGGTAATGCCCCTCAATTTTCAGAAGGGGTAGACGATGGGTTGAGGTACGACTTGAGATTGTATGTGCGTCAGATAAAGGAAATCAAGAACAGTTTGCTGGATGAAGTCCACCGCTCCAGATACACTATTCATCCAGGGAGCACCAAGATGTATAAAGACCTGAAGAAGAACTTCTGGTGGCCTGGGATGAAGAGAGAGATTGCTGAGTATGTGGTGAAGTGTGCAACCTGCCAGATGGTGAAGATAGAGCACTAGAAGCCCAGAGGGACTTTGCAGCCTCTGGACGTTCTAGTGTGGAAATGGGAAAATGTGTCGATGGACTTTGTGACAGGTTTGCCACGAACCTGAAGGAAGAATGATACAGTTTGGGTGATAGTGGATCGCCTTACAAAATCGGCACATTTCCTGCTAGTGAGGGTGAATCTTCCTTTGGCAAAATTGACAGAGTTGTATGTGGTTGAGATTGTGAGATTGCATGGTGTCCTAGTGTCTATTGTGTCTGATAGAGACACGAGATTTACGTCCAGGTTTTGGGGAGCTCTGTAGGAGGCTTTTGGCACAGTGCTGAATTTTAGCACTGCTTTCCACCCCCAGACAAGATGGCCAGACAGAGAGGACCATCCAGACACTAGAGGACATGCTGAGGGCCTACGTCTTAGACTTTGGTGGTTGCTGGGAGGATCACTTACCTCTGGTTGAGTTTGCATATAATAACAGCTACCACGCTAGTATTGGTATGGCACCATACGAGGCATTGTATGGCAGACCCTGCAGGACATCCTTTTGCTGGAGTGAGGTGAGTGAGAGACAGTTAGTTGGGCTCGAGATCGTACAGCAGTACGAGGGCAAGGTGGATCTGATTAGGAAGAGGTTGTTGTCTGCCCTGAGCCGGCAGAAGAGCTATGCTGATAGGAGGCAAAGACCTCTGGAATTCAAGGTAGGAGACTTCGTGTTCCTGAAGGTGTCACCAACTAAGGTGTAATGCAGTTCAGTAAGAGAAGCAAGTTAAGCCCAAGATATATCAGACCGTACTAGATTACCAAGAGGGTTGGTGAGGTGGCATACAGAATAGATCTATCTCCAGAGTTGATGGGTGTACACAACACCTTCCATGTATCTATGTTGAGAAAGTGTTTAGCCGATGCATCCCAGGTGATACCAGTGCAGCCAGAGGAGCTGCGGGAGGACTTGTCTATGGTTGAAAATGCAGTTCAGATACTGGACAGGAAAGAGAAAGTCATCAGGAATAAAGTGATTCCGTTGGTGTTAGTTCAGTGGCAACACCATGGTACAGAGGAGGCTACCTGGGAGCGTGAGGTGAACATCCAAAGACAGTATCCCTACTTATTTTGTTAGAGTTGAATTTTGAGGACGAAATTCTTTTAAGGGTGTAGGATGTGACATCTGGGCCTGATTATCCATTTTTATTTATAAACCATGTTATTCATTGTAGGATCTGATAGCTCCTCTAGAGGGGGGTGAATAGAGAATTAACACTTTTTAATTACTTTGACTACTTTTCAGAGATTAATGTAAATTGCATACAAAGGATATTATTTAACAAGTATAATCAAGCTTAACTACTTATGCAATTTATATAACATACAAGAAGAGGATGAGAGCAATTGATATAGACAAGGAATTTATAGTGGTTCGGCAACCCCGCCTAGTCCACTCC
>JAMKQA010122413.1:0-10733 GCA_024699735.1 Posidonia australis | reverse complement strand
GCCGCACACAGGTCTGGGTAGTTAGCTTTATTTGTTTAATATTGCTGCTTAGTTGCTTTTAATTAAGCTTGGGTAGTTCTCATACTGTTGTGTAGCACCGGGGTGTTACAATTGGAAATGTAAAAAATACATTTAAACCTACATTAAATTGAATTTTTTTTTCATTGTAGATGTTCTTGTCATGTGATAAATTTAATTATCCAACATGGTGTAACACATATTTGGGGATATTTAGAAAATATAAAAAAGGCTCTTTTGTTTATTTAATGTTTCACTAGTAGATATCAAGAATTTAGAAAATTATGTTTGGAAAATAACATTAGACCTAACAAATTTAAGATGGAAGTCCATCATAAATGGAATTCAACATTTGTTATATTGAACTCATGTATTACATATAGTGAAATAATTACTTTATTTTATAATGAGAAAAATAATGATCCTAATTCCTTTTTAAGTGAAAATGATTAGTGTAATTGTAAAATAATACTAATTTTTTAAAACCTTTTTATGAAACAACTAAAGCCTTTTTGTGGTCAATATTATCCTACTTCTTCTCTTTTTTTTTTATCTCAAATATCAACGTAGCCATGCTTTTTCAAATTATAGAAATTTTGAAACTTTTGTTTTTATAATTAGAGATATGGAAGAAAAATTTTAAAAATATTGGCCTAAACCTCCAATGTTATTTTGCTTAACTGTTGTATTGAATCCTATAATTAAACTTATTAGAGCTCTAGATATATGTGAACAAAACTTCCATAATATGAGATTATCTAAGAAATTTGATGCTTTTAGTATTAATTTTAAGAAATGTTTATATGATTTGTTTAAAGAATATAATGATCAATTTAGATCTATTTCTAGTTCTAGTTCTAGACTTAGTTGTTCTTCTTCTCAATTGAGTTATGCCCGCAATAGATTAGTCCTTTTTGTTAAGAGTGGTTGTGGTGGATTTGGGCTTGGGGTGTTGGCTCTTTTGTTGTAGTGGCACAGATGCTGGGTGGCTAGGTTTAGGCGTTAAAACATGAAAAGCAAAGTTTGATTCAAAAATTTGCTTTAATGACAATGAAACATATAACTTAGATTTATTAAAATAATGGTCTACTAATTCAAAAATATTTCTTATAGTTTATTATATGACACGAGACTTAATAACTACTCCAACCTCCACAGTGGTGTTGGAGTTTGCTTTTAGTGTAGGTAAAAGAGTACTAAATATTAGAAGATGTAGTCTATTAGAGAAGTCAATGAAAGCTTTGGTGTTCTTGAAGAATTGAATGCATGCAGGTGTAAGGATACTAAACATGTCAGTTGAAGATAAATCAAATAAGGATACAAATGAAATAGAAGGATGATGTGACTAATGTGTATTATTTCTCTATTTTTGTAATTTTTCCTTTATTTATGTATTTTTGTTCTTTATTTGTTTAATTCTTCCTTCATTTATGCAATTTTCCTACATTTTTATGAAGTTTTTGTTTGAGTTATTAAAATTATTGTGTACTTACGTATTTGTGAATGTCCAATAGTAGTTAGGGACATCCTAACCAAAAATGGACCTTCGCTTTTGGAGGTGGACATCTAATATTTGATTAGTAAGTCTCTGTCCAAAAATCAGACGTACATCCTTTCAAGAGAGAGGATGTCTAAGTTTTGGACAGAAACATACTAACCAAGAAAACAGATGTTCGCTACTCGTAAGCAAACACTTGCTGGCAACGATTAGGGTGTTACGACTCTAGCCAACTCTTATATTTTCTCATTTTTCTCATCTTTCTCTTCTTCTTCTTCTTCTTCCATTCTCTCTTCCTTTCAACCCTAGTCGCCACAGGCTCTTAGATCTCAAGTTTTCCTCCTCATGTGCCTCTCCCCTACTCTCCTTCTCTTCCAATGGCCCCAAAGATGAAAATATTTGCTCACCGATCATGTCCATCCAAAAGGGGACGTACCATGACTTCAACGTCCCTAGCTAGCATTGAAGACGATGCCAAACTTCACCTTTTCTCCTATCAAGAGATGAGTTTTCTCTTTTGAAGTTTCAAAGTAGAGGAGACATACATGGATCATTGAAATCACAAGGTATACAAATGTTTGCAGGTGAAGTTCAACCATCTTGACATCTTCACTGATGAAATCAAGGGACTTTTCGAATTCTAAGGTTTGACACACTTACTCTCCTCTAGAATCAACATACCTTGCCATACAAAAGTAGTTCCTCTATTCTATGCAAATTTCAAAATAGACTCAAACTATGATTATTTCTCCTGTGTTTATAATGTTAACATGAAAATTGATGAGGAGGTGATTAGTAGAGTTTTGTTTTAGAAATCCTTTTAGATGGATTAGACATTGGTTTGGCTAACATTGAGGAGTTGTTTGATAGTGAAGACGTTGCTCAAGCATTATGTAAGGACTTCGATGAAGATGATCTTTAAATTGATAGAATTGTAGAGAAAATCATTGGATTTAATCTATAACAAAAGAGAGGTCATAGAGATCAATTTATAGTTGCATTAGTAAAGATAGTATACCCTATCGTAGCCAAAAAAAAGTGAATTAGATAAAGTATATACTTTACTTCATGGCTACCAAAAGGACCCACCTTTGGTATGGTAACCTTATCACGTCACTCATATTTTGAGATTTCACCATATTGATGTTAAAAAAAACCATTTATCAAACATCATCAATAGTATAACTAGTCAAATTTTGTTCGAAGCCAATTGATATCAAATGACAGATGTAGATGTGGACATAATGCATTACCTTCTACTTAAGGTCCTCCAACAGAAATGCAAGATGACGAATACAATGAAGACTATAGAAAATAAGAAGTACATGTCTAAATGCAACTAAACAATGTCAAATATAAGGTGAATAAGTTCGAGGAAGACCTATTCAGTTGGAGGTTGCAATATAGGTAAGACAAGCAACACAATTCTACGTCGATGTCTCATATTATGAATTTGCTCGGATCATATCCTCCTCCTCCTTAATAGATTTTATTTAGGTTTTTGTTCTTATTTCATGCAATTTTCAAACAATTATGTATTTTATAGTCTTCTTAATTGAATTCATGAAGGAATGGATTTTGGTCTTGTGAATTTCTTGTTTGTGAATTTTATGTCAAGTGAATGAATGACTGTGAATTAGTGAATGGATATTTAACATAGAACTTACTGTGTTTTGTAAGTTCTGAATCGACTTTCTAGAAGCAGACATCCATTTTTGACATAAAACCTACAATGTCGAATGCGGACATCCACTTTTAACACAATAGGTTCTATGTTCAAAAGTAGACGTTCACTTCTAGAAGTGGACATCATGGACATCTGTATTTTTAACATAGAAACTACTATGTCGAAAGCAAAAGTCCGTTTTTTTCGTTTTAAATTAGTTGTTATGTTAAAAAAAATATTCATTTGAGCCCTTTTTAACACAATTTTGCCTATATGTATATCATTTCTTCATTTCTTCTCCACTCATCCAAGTCTCCAAGGCTTCCAACTTCATTTTTTTCTTCTTCTACTTTATTTCATCTCTACTCACCCAAGTTTCCAAGAGCTTCCAATGTTATTTTTTCCTCTTGTTCATTTCTCTTCTTTCTGTTTTGAATTTTGATCTTTCTTTAGTTTATGTGATGGATTTGCAATGGCATTTGGAAATAATGCATGTCTTCATGAAAGATGAAAATGAGGAGTTCCATTACTTTTGCAACTACTACCATCGTAGGTTTTGGTTTATGTAACATTTGTGTCTGGTTGTCCATTATTGTAAAACCATGGAAATTGTTGTATTATTTGAATGTGGTTTATTAATGGATGATTAGATGATGTGGTTGTTGTTGTGGCCTCTCTCAGTGTAATTGTGTTGTTGGTTTCCATGGTTGTGTGACTTTTCCTAGCTTTTTGTGGGCCTGTGTGTGTGCTTGGGGACCTGTGCTTGAGAGTGAGGCCCACTTGGACTTGGACTTGGTCAAAGGAGTCCAACCACACACATTAAACATGAGCACTTTTCTCCTCCATGCCCATGATCCCTACCAAGGAAGGGCAGCTTGTCCTGTCCCTTCCTTAGCAAAAACGTTGGCACAAATGGCCGACAGGAATCCGAGGTGTGGCAGGCGAGGCGGTGGAGATAAGAGGAGGTGGAGGTGTGCTGTGCTAGTGGAAGTCGGGAGAGAGAGAGAGAGGAGGGGTGTGCTGCGAGGGAGAGAGGGAAGGAGAGCTCTGTGCCAGAGGTGGGGAGGCTGTGCTCGCCGTTCGCCAAAGGAGAAGCCTACGTTGGAGGCACGCAGGGCTCGCCGGAGAAAAGTACGCGTTCCCCTCCCTTCTCCATTCTATGCTTAAAGTATAATGGATTCATGTGGCTAAATCATGATAAAATGATGTAGAAATCATGTGAAACTAGAGGGAAATGATGGAAATGTGTTGTTGATCATGAATGTGATGAGATTCTGCAATTTTATGTTGATTTTGTGGGTTTTTATGGATTAAATCGAATGAATGCTACAGTGGCTTTATAGGTGTTTCATGTATTTGTAATTTTCTATAGAACAACATGCTTAATGATTTTATGAATGAATTGAGGGGTTTTGAAGTAGACTTGGAGGTTTACACCCCGTATTTTACTTGTGATTAATGAGGTATGTTGATTGGGTTCGCCCCTCACTCTGATCTTGGGGAGAAGAGACGGCATGAACTGGGGGTCGTTTACAGCAATTGTAGAAAACGACATGCTGAACTGAATTTGATATGCTAAAATGTCTCAGATTGGGTTCCCTGAGCCACTACTTTGGACGACCGAAAGGTCTTAGTTGACCGAATTAGGAGATTTTGGATGACCAGCCAAGTTTGGCCAACTGTTTTGGTAGGGAAATTGAATACTGATAGAGATTTGGATGATCGAAAGGTTTCGGTCAACCGAATCAGGAATTTTCGGTTGACCAATCCTGTTTGATATGTCGAATAAGGACCTAGGCCCATATTGATTAATATTTTGTAAAAAGTTAATAAAATGGGATAAATGTATTAAATGCATGGAAATGATTTATGAGATGATTTATGTGAAAATAATGTTTTAATGGTGATTTCCATAAAATGTTAAATATGGAATATGTGGAAATGAATATAAAGGATTACCTAAGAAATGGGAAATGCCTAAGTAAATGATAATGGACCCATAAAGGGGTGAAATTGTGGTTTTGAGAACCATTAAAATGAGGAATGTGAATAATGATGTTTTAAGATTTATAAATAATTTCTTATGAATGGAAAATGGTTTTGAAAAGTGATTTGAAAAGGAAGCTGTATACGGTTTTAAAAACGATTTTTGAGATTGTGTAGAAACCACATTTAGGCCAAGACTTACCGACAGGGGTAGTGAGACCTTTAGAGATGTCAGGGATGTTTCTTTGGTTGTAGTTGTTGAGTTTCAGTCAGAAGTAGGAGCCTCAAGATTGTGGTGTTGTTGTAGGACTCAAGGTACGATATACCTGGGCTACCTTTAGTGTCGATGCTGGTCGGGTCAAAGGTTAGAGTCCTCAAGTGCTCAGACACCAAGGCGTTGTGAGGATGCATTCCGTGCTTGTACTAGAGAGGGTACACTTTTGAGGCTACAGTGGGGGCGGTTGAACTCCTACATGGGGTGATTCACCACGGCACTGCAGTATGTACGGGGATGAAGCCTTGCTAACTGCTTGTAGCCAAGTCGATCACCTGTGGTCAAGGTGATACAACAAGTTTTGAGATATGAATTGAGATTGTGATTTGAGCTAGATTCTAGCCTTAGTTTATTGTGATTTGAGAAATGAAATGAATATTATTTTAGGCTGAAATTCAAGATGAGAAATTGCTTCCTGTATTGTACAAATGATTTGCAAGTGAGCATGAGATTTCAAAGGAAAAGAAAAGAAAGTTTTGAATGGCACATCTTATATTGGTTTTATTGAACTACGTGTGTTGGTTTTTTAGTACTTGTTGTTTTCTTGAGATTTCTTAATCGTGTATAGTTTTGCTAGTTTTTGGTGTTTTTGGGGTGCATATTGGGTGACATTGACGTCACTCACACGTCGTTTTTGATTGCCTTGTCTCAGGTACATAGGTAGAGATGCAGTCTTGTCCTGTGCATTGTTTCAGAGCCACTTTAGCCGCACATAGGTTTGGGTGTTTGGTTTTATTTATTTATTATATTCAATTCTGTTGATTTAGATTTAATTAAATTGCTTTGGATAGTATCTATATTGTTGTGTAACTTCGGGGCGTTATAGAGTGGTATCAGAGCGTAGGTTCACTAAGTACACTAGCTTAGGGTATCCAGCACTGTGGCTTTAATTGAATTGCATAATAGCATGAATCTTAGCACCTGATTTGTTTGTTTGTTTGGTTGTGGTGGCAGTAAGATGCCGTCTAGAGGTCAAGACAGAGGCAAGACTCCCACCGCGCGTTCTAACGAGGAACAAGGCAGCGGCTGGGGAGGTATTCGACAAGAGCTGAACCACATGATGTAGGGATTTGCTCAAACTTTCAGCAAGAACAATACAGATGGGACCAAGGCAGATCCTTGGCTTAAGCAGTTTTGTCATTTGAGCCCGTCGACTTTTGATGGCAAGGGCAAGCCAGAAGATTGTGAGACCTGACCACTTGAGGTTGAGAAGATCTTGGAGGGCATGGAGTGTCCAACAGAGAAGTGGATCAGATTGCCTACTTTTCAATGCAAGGGAGACGCCAACCAGTGGTGGAGAGCCACTCGTCGCATGAAATTCCTGAATGTTGATCTATTGACGATCTCGTGGGAGGAATTCTGGGAAGCCTTCTATGAGAAATACTTTCCAGAATACGAAAGGAATCGACTGGACAAAGAATTCAGAAATTTGAAGCAAGGTAGCATGACTGTAGTAGAATATGAGGCGACCTTCACCAGACTGTAGTAGTTCTCGCAGACATTTGATAAAGAGAAGCGCAGAGCTAAAAGGCTCGTAGAGGGACTGACTCCAGCACTCAGGTCGAGGGTCCTAGGCTAGGAGTATCCCACTTTGACAAAGGTAATGGAACTAGTGGCCCGTTATGAGGAGGATTGCAAGTTGTTTTTGGAAAATCACCCTAAGGGCAAGGAGAAGGCATTTGCTCCATGGTCATTCACTTCAGGGAAGCAAAGCTCTGGTAGTTCTGGGAGCTCTGGGAAGAAAAGGATGGAGCACGCTGAGTTAGTGGCAGGCGGAGGAGGCGTCGAATGCAACTAGGTTGGTTCTAGTAGTGGCTCGGAGAATAAGAAATCCTATTTTGTTTGTGGACGTACAGGACATGTAGCAGTATAGTGTTACCATCGGCAACAAACTCCAAAAAAGATGGTCTGCTACAATTATGGGAAGAATGGACATATTCAACGAAATTGCCCTGATCCTGCGAAGCCAACTGGAAACACATCCCGTCACCCAACCAAGGGGCGAGTGTGTTTCCATAGCTGCTCCTAATGCTGGTCCTTCAGGGGACGTTGTGGAGGATAAGGAGTAGTAGCATGTTATGAATTGTAATCCTTTCCCTTTATGTATTGATGTATCTAGTACTCTTCCTTATGATGTTGTTGACGATGATGGATATTGTAATATGATATCTAGGTTCCTTTCTTATGGTTGATCATATGGCTAGAGTCCTGTTTGACTCGGGGAGTTCTTTTTCTTTCATTTTCGAGTCATTTGCTACTGAGATTGATAATAGATCAACTAGGTTGGCTTTCCAACTTGACGTGGTGACCCTACTGGGAGAGCACAACTTAGCATGGAAATATCTACGATCAACCAATGTGAAGTTGGGGGACTAGGATTTCAGAGCCAGTTTTATAATGATGGATATGCAGGAATATGATTTTATCTTGGGGATGAATTGGCTAGCATAACATTCAGCTATGATTGACTGAGCTAAGAGGAGAGTTCTAGCAGAGTATCTGGGCTAGGGGTGGTGTGTGGTGTAAGGAACCAAACTAGAAGAACAAAAGAAGATAATTTCTGCAATCAAAGCCTACCATCACTTATCTAGAGGCTGCATGGGATATCTGGCCAGTCTGACAGTGTCTTCTTCTTTTACATTCAAAATACAGGACATACTAGTGGTCCAAGATTATTTTGATGTTTTCCGAGAGGACTTGCCTAGAATGCCGCCATACAAGGTGGTTGAATTCTAGATTGATCTAATGTCAAGATCTAGTTCTATTTCGAAGACCCCTTACAGGATGGCACCAACAGAATTGAGAGAGCTCAGGAGTTGCTGAACAGAGGATTCATTAGACTGAGTGTGTCATCTTGGGGTGCACTAGTGCTGTTCATCAAAAAGAAGGATGGTTCACTCCATCTCTGCATTGATTATCGGATACTAAACCAGATCACAGTCAAGAATAAATACCCTCTGCCCAAGATTGATGACTTGCTCGATCAACTTCAGGAGGCTTTAGTCTTCTCAAATATTTATTTGAGATCAAGATATCACCAACTGCAGATCTGAAAAACTGATGTGCATAAGACAGTCTTTCGTACCCAGTATGGCCATTATGAGTTTCTAGTTATGCCATTCAGGTTGACGAATGCACCAGCTGCTTTTATGGATCTAATGAATAGAGTATTTTGACCCCACCTAGATCAATTTATTGTGGTATTTGTTGATGATGTGTTGATACATTCCCCTGATGTGTAGACTGACCAGATGCATCTAAGGATTGTGCTAGAGACCTTGAGACAACACTAACTTTATGCAAAGTTCTTGAAATATGAGTTTTGGCTGGAAGAGGTCACATTCCTTGGCCATATTATTTTAGGCGAGGGAATTAAAGTAGATCCAGCCAAAGTTGAAGTAGTTAGCAGTTGAGCCAAACCCAAAGCCGTGACATAAATCAAAAGTTTCTTGGACTTGGCTGGATATTATAGAAGATTCATATAGAATTTCTTCAAAATTGCAGCACCTTTAACCAGATTAACACAAAAAGAGGTTCCTTTCATTTGGGACTAGCAATGCAAAGAGAGCTTCAATGAATTAAAGACTTGATTAGTCACATCTCCACTATTGACTCTATCCTTTGGGAGTGAAAGCTTTGTAGTTTACATCGATGCTTGTGGGATAGGATTAGAGTGTGTTAATGCAGCATGGGAAAGTAGTGATGTATACCTCACGCCAGCTGAAGAACCATGGGAGAAATTACCTCACCCATGATTTGGAGATGACTGTGGTGGTTTTTGCATTGAAAATCTAGAAACATTACCTGTATGGTGAGCAGTTTGAGGTATTTATAGATCACCGGAGCTTAAAGTATATCTTCACTCAAAAGGATCTGAATCTGAGGCAAAGGAAATGGATAGAATACCTCAAGGATTATGGCTTTAGCCTATCCTATTATCTTGTGAAGGCTAATGTAGTCGCTAATGTCGTGAGTAGGCGCACTTACACGATGGTCAACCTGACGATCAAGGAATGGCATATGCAAGAAAATTTGATGGAGTGTAGACCATGGAGATAGTCTTAGAAATCCGTTGGAGCTTTGTAACACCCCAGTGCTACACAACAGTACATGAACTACCCAAGAGCAGCTAAAAGAATCTAAAAGGCAGAATAAAATAAATAAGCTAATCACCCAAACCTGTGTGCGGAAAACGTGGCTCGAAACGATGCACCAGACTAGACTGCTCCTACACCTGAAACAAAGGGGACAAGGAAAACACGCGTGAGTGACAGGAATGTCACCCAGTACGCGCCCCAAAAATAGCGCTAAAACTCATGAAAAACATTGCCAAAAAAACTACCATTTGCCAAAACCACATGTCCAATTAGAAAAACTTGGAAAACAATGGCATTTCAAACTTTCTTTTCTTTTCTTTCAAAAACTCATGCTCGTTCATAAACCTTTATACTCAACACAGGAGAAGCAAATCATTTCATCTAGTTTCCTAGCCCAAAACATCATTTAAAACCATTAGCACAATTTATCACAATCCGGGCTAGGAACTAGTCCACACTTTTCCATTCCAAAACTGGTCGCATCACCATGGCCACAGGCAGTTGGTGAGGATTCCATGTTACCACACCCACACTGCAGTGCCGTGGTGAACCACCCCGCGCTAGAGTTCAACTGCCCCGACCGCAGCCTCAAAATGTACCCCCACGGGTACAAGCACGGAGTGCGTCCTAGGGATGCCCTGGTGCCCGAGCACCTGGGGACTAACCCCAGACCCGTCCAGCACCGGCACTGAGGGTAGTACGGGTCTCTCGTACCTCAGGTCCTACAGTACCACCACAGTCTCGAGGCTCCTATCCCGGACCGCAAACTCGGCAACCACAACCAAGGACACGTCCCCGACATCTCT
Source organism: Posidonia australis (assembly GCA_024699735.1). Classification (NCBI taxonomy): domain Eukaryota; kingdom Viridiplantae; phylum Streptophyta; class Magnoliopsida; order Alismatales; family Posidoniaceae; genus Posidonia; species Posidonia australis. The sequence goes on along the minus strand of JAMKQA010122413.1, from coordinate 388 downwards.
AGAGGTCTCACTACCTCGTCGGCAAGTCTGATTTCATTGTGGTTCCTACAATATCCTTTAATCTCTTTAAAATCATATGCAATTTCTCTTTTCAAAACATTTCTCAAAATCATTTTCCATTCATAAAACTCTTTGCAAATCACATGCATTATGCATCAATTCATTACCTGTGGTCTTTAAACCCACACATTCATTCATGGTCATTGTACCATGCAATCACCCCTCACATGGGTCCACATTCACACACATAAGCCATGTGTCAATATCTCATGGAAAACACCATTAAAAGCAACATATTTGCATGCATCATCTCACAAGTCATTTCCATGCATTTCATACATTTATCATATATTTATCCATATTTATCAACATTTTTCTAAACATTTCC
>JAMKQA010122412.1:0-11611 GCA_024699735.1 Posidonia australis | reverse complement strand
TCCCTTTGGTGTTTCCGAGTCTTGTCCCTCCTTCCGGATTCACCATTTTCGCCGTGACTGTATCGGACCTCCCGGTGTGTTCCCGCACACCGGAGTCAGGTTTTTTGGTGAACCGCGCCCCAGTGGTTCCACCGGCATGGTCACATTCGGTATACTATTTTCCTATCAATATTCGACCAAAGACCCTAATTTGGTAGATTGAAAATATCCAATCTTCCATTTCAGGAGATTTTGGTCAACCGAAGGTATTTTGATCAAACGAAATAGGTATTTTCGGACAACCGAACCCCAAATTTGGTTGACCATTTTGGGTGTATGATGCCCAGTTCGGTATACCGATCTGGTTCGGTTTACCAAACCAGACCCCTGGCCTATTTGAAATAATGATTATGAAAAATAAAAATAAATGGTATTGAATGGATAATGAGCATGCATTAATGAAGTTTTCCCCATGTGGATGACATGGAGGAATATAGAATTCAATAAAGGGAATTGAATATGGTTTTGGACTTGAGTCCCTAAAAATGCAAGAAATTGATCAGTGTCTGGTTTAATGTGATTTCTAGACATGAGACCTAATGATGAATATGAATGCAAGATTTTACATGATGTTTAGTTTGGGACCCAAATTAAGGATTGTGTTTGCATGGGAATGATTCCCTACAAAGAAAAGAGAATGTGTAATGATTTTAAAAGAAAATCTAAGAGTTTTGGAAAGAAAATGATAACGTGTTTTGGAGCCACGAGGGGTTGGTGTCAGTAATATGGTAGGAGTATAAGACTCCAATGAAACCAATTGCCAAATATAACTGTGGCTACTAGTGTGGAACCACAAGGGGTTGGTGTCGACAATTCGGTATGGAACCAATTGTCAGATACGACCGTGGTTACTGAGCTTTGAGACGGTGTAGGTTGAGCCTGGGTATATGAACTTAGGTGTTTAGGTTACCGATGGGACATCAGAAAAAGATATATCCCCATTCATATGAAATGAAATTGAGGCATGTTGGCTAGGACGGTGTCCTTCCGCACGGAGAACTTCACCACGACAGTGCAGGAGGTAGGCGAAATGGTGTCCTCACCTACTGCTTGTATGCTTGGTTACGTCTGATCAAGGTAACACCAATAAGAAAAGTGAAAATAAGATGCATGGTTTAGCTAGGATTAGACCTATACTATTTCTTCAGATTCTAGCGATAAAAAAGGATTATGTTTTAACCAATTACCAACCGATATATGTGGCTTTGCTTTGAGCCCTGTGAGGCCTTGTGTTTTAGGCTAGATTTGGTCGAGAGTGTGGATTTCTTAAAATGCATAAAAAGATTTAAAGATGCATGAATTGAAAATTGAAATGTGAGCTTTTGAAAAAGGCATGTTTTGGATAGAGACTCCAAAAGGTTTAAAAAGAAATGATATTTTTAAATGGATTTTGAAAACCACGTTTTGTAATATCTAGACTTGTGTTTTCTCACTATTTTGCCATGGTTTTCTATGTGGGGCGCGTATTAGGTTACTTGGATGTCACTCACGCGTGCTTTGTTTGGTTTCAGTTGTAGGTGGTGTAGTTCAATTCCGGTGCCCGTGTAGGAGCCACTAGCCACACATTGTTCTTGGAGGTGAGTTTTAGTTAGTTGCAATTGTTTAATTAATACTGTAATTATTGTTATTGCTTGTGATACTATGATGTAGGTAGTGTACCCAGGTGCGGGGCATTACACCCATGGACACGATCGGAGTGTCTCCTCAACCCTAAACATCGGTCTCGATCACCCTTGACCATGATTAGGGAGGGGCATCTTTAGACACCCTGGTTTTATAGGTATTTGACAGTCACATGGAAGGTGTGGTGCAGTGATGGTGAGCTACGTTTGCTATGGGATCATTCACTTTCCCTAAAACCCATTAAACACCTTAAAACCACTCAAATCTTTAAACTCATATTTTACCACAATCCATAGCCTCTATATGGTCCTAAATGCTTGAGGAGTAGGCCTAGAATCTAGTAGCCCAACCCATCACTGGGTCAAGCACAATTTCAACATGCAACTTCAGGGAGAATCTTCCTAGCAGTTTATCATGGAGTACATCTCCCACGAAGGATAGTGGCACAAACTACCGATGATCTGCCTTATTTCAGTTTGTTTTAGCTAGCAGGTTTCAGTGGGCATTTCATCTCTAGGTCCACTGAATTCTCTACACTTATTGGGCCACATAGATCTGAGAATGCTCCCCAATCCTAAGAGACCATCATACCCCTATTTTTACACTTAATTGCCGATCCAATCTCTTGAAAATTCATCACAGCCTTCCAACCCAAGTTGGTTACACATCGACAGCCATTGTTGAATTCCACCTTTTATAAAATGACTCCCACTTCCAACGAGAGAGCTCTCTGGCCTTTGGCCGCTGGACTCTAGACTCTCGTCTCCCTTGCTCTAGCATCTTGAATTTCCTCACATCCTAGAGCTCGAACACCCATCATTGGCCAGAATTCTCTAATGACCTTCAAAGCTGTCCATCCTTAGCAACAAGCACCGCTTAGATGACTCCTCGTTTGAGCTCCACTCCACTGCAATTCACCTATACCCCTGAGTGTGTGTGAGTCCCTTCTTGCATTTGTCAACGACCACCCCTGCAACTAGTCGCCGACGAGCTTGATCCAAAGCTAATAGCTTCAGCCTTATTGAAGCAATTCACATCTGTAGCCCTCAAGTAAGCAAGCCTTCCCCTCAAGTAGCTTGTTTCTTGCTAGTTATCTTGCTTGTATACCTCTATTTCCCATCGTTTCCTCTTGTTGGAATTCAGCAACACTACATTGCATGCATCAACGGTGTGCCTGTGGTTTTGGCTGAGGTTTTGGTCGTTGAACCTAAATCTCGCACGTCGCTACATTCCTCATCCACCCATAGTGATGAGGGCTTGACGTCCATTGGCCTTCAGACTTACCAACCGCCTCACCCATGATGGACGGACGTCTAGCCCACTAAGCTGGGTTGGGATGGGTTATGTTTTGTTTTCTCTATGCAACATTGCATCCATACTGCATTCCTTGGTCCTCTCTCCACCTCCTTCACCTTGACGGCCCTAATTGAAGCTCGTCGAGCATTTTCACAGTCGAAGAACTCAATTCGGTTTGACGTCCGATGAGTTAGGTGGGTGGAGGGATTTAGAAGCCCTCGGCATGATGCTTCACTCTTACTTATCCGATATTTCCTTTAGCCACGTCATCGTTTTATTATGCTTAATTTAGCAATGAAGTTTTTGTCATTGAATTGTAAAACGACAAGCATGATGTTTCAGTGGGTCGATAAGCACACCCTCTCAACGGGTGGATGTTTTGCATGCCCCTTGCGTGAATAGTCGGCACGACATTTTGGGTTCAGACAGTTTACAGAGCATGTCTTGGATCTTCCTGTTAGATTCATATCTAGATTTTTGGTTTCAGTTTTGACTCTAGTGCATGTTTTATCACCTCATAGCATGGCATCTTGCACAACACCCTTGGGCGTACATTATTTGGCATTAATGCCCACATTGGCCACAATTACAGGTGGACTAGCCGAGAAGGACCAATTTTGGGCATATGGGGGTACCTAAAACCTTTCCCATGGGTAATAAGAGTCCTTACCCTTTTCTTGGTATGTAATGACCAAAAATGCCACATCCATAGGCACAAATTCACACAATTCCACATTTTTTGCATCGTTTTATCGCATTTATCTTATTTCGGTTTTCCTCATCTCCCTATTTCAACTAGACTAGGTAGCAACTCCATTTTATTTCTTTGTCCTTTCTTTACCCTATCTTGGTGTTTTCGAGTCAAGTATTCTTCCTTGGATTCACCATTTTCGCAGTGGCCTTGTCGGTTTACGAGTCTAATTTTCACACCCAACCCCGTGAGTCAGCTCTACCGACATGGTCATAGATTCGTAATAGGATATTTTGGGTTCTTAATTTTTAATTTTTTTTCCTTTTTAGTTTCTCAACACTAGTGCGAGCGATGACTAGTTGACGTGGCAGATTTCATTGTCATTTAACTGTTGATTCACCACGTTCGGCTTAAATAAAATCTATAGTCTCGTCGTGTATGCAGGAGACGATGCAATTATTTTGTCACCAGTCATATTGACAACGAGATCTAAAAAGAGAGTTTTACCATTTTTAACGAGTTTAATCCTGACCCTTGAACTATCACTCGTCCAAACTCTATAGATAGGCTCCTTACATCTAGAGTTTGAGGGCAAGCACATCAAAAAAACCCTAAGGAGCCATCTAAAATCCTAGGAGAGAGATTCTAAGCGAGACTAAGAGAGAGAGAGAGAGAGACATAGTCCCCTCCTCCATGTCCAAATTCGCTATGAGAACCTAAATCCTCATAGATCATTCTATTTAAGAGCCAAAGTGCACCTCCAGAGCTCCATCCGTGAGTCTCCACTTCCTCCATCCACTCCAAAGCGTAATAACGTAAAGGGAGTATTTTTCAATTTATTCTTTTTTTCTTTACATAATATTGCATGTATAGCCCATGGCATATACATGTAGGGACAACTCCCTGGCTAGTATTAGTTTATATTTATTTATGTTATTTGTTATTTTTCTGATACTATTTACTACACCTAGGCTAATCTAGCTTCATTTTTCATTTGTTTTGAAGGTAAGAAGAAGATTACAAAAGCACGAGGAAGCCACTAGACGACATCCTACTGTCGATCTTGTGAATCGAGAACCCACACGACTATAATACCACAACAACTCCCATATGGCATATTGTCAATCAGTGAACACAAATCGAAAAGTGGCGATCATGAAAGAGACAATGACATGAGTGGACACGACGACGACTCTCCATCAACCACCCCAAAATCCACGTCCACAGCTCTAGCGATTACGGTGGATCATTTGGAGCCAACCCTAGTGCAAGGTGAGTTTGCCCTTCCCTTCTTTTTTCCTTTATTTTCATTTATTTTCTTATATTTAGGTGTAGTTTTACGTCTCAAGCCCATGCATTTAGGATTTCACAGTGCCCAAGCTTTATCTAGGTATTTTTTATAACGACAATCATCCTGTGCTTCAAGCTGCCTATAAGATAGGCACTAAGTCTCGTCGCATTGGGAGACAGCAACATATCTCGACACCACATACATAGGCGACCTGAACTAATCAAGGTTTTTCACTATAGATTAGTTGTTTTTTTCTATTGTTTACGTTATTGTTTGAGATCTACAGTAGTCAGTAATCAAAATGAATAATCATTTTGTCCACCTGTATTTTAGGTTTTTTTAACGATTTTTAGGGTTATTTTTTGTCCACCAATAAGGTGAAAACAAATTGATTTATGATAAAGTTAAAATTCTTTAAGGACCTTTCTCTAGTTTGAACAACCAAGCCAAGTGAACCATGCCAGCGCAAGTCACTCTCCCATGCTCTGTGTTTGGTTGTAATTACTAGATTAGGGAACTTAAGATGTCCTAGGGGCATATTTTTGACTCCACCTCTCTCCCTAAGTCAGTAATATACCTTAGTAAATACTTGATACTTCATTGTTCTTTGTTTATTTACTATTTTTATGGTTTGCTAGGATTGGACGTTAAGGATAGAATTTTGGGTTGTAGGCCCCACTATAGAGAAACAAATCCACAACTTAAGTCCTCTTTGTAGACCTCCCAAGGGTCTAAGAGTGGCACCGAAGAAGTCAAAAATCCCATTGTGTAACCTTAGAATCCCTGGAGAAAAAGCCTTACCCTTGCCATGAGGATCTAATCAAGTTGAGAGAGTGTAGGTTAATTAATCCATTAATTAACTACTTCAACAAGTAAAACTCATGTTCTATCTAGAAACTTGCTTGTATAAGTAGCTCTATTTGATGTGCCCTCTATCAAGGACAGATTGTGGTTGCAAGAAAAGACAGGCAACCTAGCCACCTCTCTGATTAGCGTTGTTGTCCATCACCTACTATACAGGCGATGAGTCCCAACGCCGCCCCCATAGCCGACATTAGGTAGACAACGTTTTGGGTGCCTTGTCTACAGGGTGTTTTGGGTTTGCATGTATTAACAGGTTACGAGGACATTAGTACAATCTGGGGTAGTTACTTTACTTCATTAAGCAAGTTGTAAACTTTTTTCCTTTCCTTTGTATTTCGTTACATAGAGTTTGTAATTTTCTTGTAGAAACTTGTAATAGAATAGTTTGTAATTTTCTTTTCAAAAGTTTGTAATTCCTTTTCAATTACTTCTAATAATCTTGTAAAGAAGATCCACAAAGAGAAGACTAGTCCAAAGATATCAGAAGCACACTACTCCTACATCGACTACTCCAACGCGTCAAGTGCTTCAATCTCCATGGGTCAAGCAAGTGGCTTCATTGGTTAGCACGGGTATCTGTTCAACACCCCAATGTCATATAGTGGCTAGTCACATCAATAAAGAGGAGGGATGAGCCATTCCCAACCTTGGAGTGTTCCACCATCCATCAACTCACATAAATTTTTCACAGGAACCTCCAACCTCGCCCATCAATCCATGGCCCATCATAACCTCTATAGCCTACAAATCCCAAGTACCCATGGACCTTCTCCTTTAAACCATCAATCATCAGGGCCCAATAATCACACCCTCTATGGGAAATACCTACACTATACCACTAAGCCCAACTATCAATTTCCCAACATGAGGCCCATTAACCCCGTCCTCCATACAATATCCTATAACCATGGCCTATTCTTTTGCCCAACAAACCATGTGGACCCCACTAAGCCATTACTCACATTATCACTTAGGGCAACTCCACCCCACCATACACTAGCTAAACCCTCCTTCCCTCCTCAATACAATACTCCTCAGTAACAATGGTTCCATCAAGTCAAAGGGTACAAAGGCTAAAGGCAAATAGCCACTCCAAGACTCGATGCCAAAAGAATGATCGTAGATACACTAGCAAAGGAAGGAGTTACATCCAAGGCACTGATTAGCTTTGATACTCCAGATTTCTACATTTCAGTCTATCGCTCAGATTCAAGTTGCCCAATACACAAAAGTACGATGGAACAAGTGATCCATGCAACCATTTGGCCACTTTCACCATGGATGCCATGCCCTATCAACATGATAATGGGCTAACAGTTTACCTCATCTTCAAGAGCTTGGAAGGAGAAGCATTGAGGTGGTTCAACACGCTCACCGCCAATCATCTCAGTGACTTCAAGATTGTGCTAGATATGTTCCTATAGTAATATGTCCCCTACATTCAGCACAAGCCCACCATTAGAGACCTCCGAGCTAAAAAGATGAAGCCAGACAAAGACTTCACCACCTTTGCCAGTAGGTGGAGGGACATGGTTGCTAGATCAGAATGCTAGATCCTAGAAAGCTAAGCAGTCAGAGTTATCGCACAAAACACAACTAAAGCATTAAGGGCAGGTCTACTAATGGACGACTTCCAAACATACTCTCAACTATATGACCGAGCTACAAGAGTCCTCTACAACAAAGTGAACTTATCATTCCTGGAGTATGAGGGAAGGGATAAGAAGAAGACCCTAGGCTATACATACGAAGGCATCATAGGTGACATGGCACAGGTTACAGCGCAACATTAGAATCAACCAGTCCAATGCTAGGGTTCACTAGTTTTGCGCCATGGGTAGCCCACACATTACCAACCATAGTACCAACAAGGTCAATGCCAACCAAAGCAAAAACACCAATAGCCCCAATATCAACACTAGTAGTCTCCGAACTATCAAGTCTATACGTAACAAGGGCAACAAGTGGTGTAGAGGACTTACCACAATGTCCCTCCACCATAGAGGTATCACAGGCAAAATTATCCACCACTCCCTAAGCCACTCCATGATGTCTTTAGAATATTAGTGAAGAGTGGAGATCTACAACCTCTGACACCAACCTCGAACGCTCTCAATGCTGATCGATTCAAGTATTGCCCATACCATCAGAAGAATGGGCAAACACTAAAGGAGTGTTTTACGGTTAAGGATAAAATATATGAGCTAAATGACCAAGGGGAGATCATGTGAACTGAGCATAATGCAAGGTTAAGGGCAAGTCGACGGGAACAATACGCGATTCGTCAAGATCCCTAGCTCAGCCTTCCCCACATGGAGGTCGAGGATGATAAGGCAACTACTTCGGTGCTGGTAGCCATTGAATGCATACAAGTAGAATCTAAGCCATCTGTTGACGAGGAATCAGGCATGCTGACAGCATCGACTCAAGAACCATGGTTAGAAGAGAAGGATACGTTAGAGATGTTGGACGACGACACTAGGGATACTTAGCAGGAGATAGTAACTAAGAGTGCTATGGCCTTCCTCAACCAAGGGCCTCCACCACCAATACAAGACTAGCCAACCCAAGCAGATGATTTGGAAGACACACGGCCCACCTACAATGAATATGCTAACCAAGACTGGTATGACTTGGAGACCACAATCAACTTGCTTTGCCAACATCCCTAAGCCGACCATGCCAAGACCAGTCATCCTCCCAAGCCTCCTAATCCTATGGAGCACACAAGGAGCATCTTGAGCATGCTAGTCAAGGGGACATCAGTGGCTTGCCCTAGAGAGACAAAGAAGCCTAATGGAAGCCTCACAGAGAGACAGAGCCACCAAGGGAACACCACAAGAAGTTGATCAAGATGGATCCAACAGTGACCTTGAAAAGGTGAAGATTGGGCACAAATCGAAAGAAAAATCAACAGATGCATTGCAAATACTCGAAGCCTCAACGCTAGCGGCAAGCTTCTACAGCTTCCCTACAGGTATACCCCTCCATCTAGGGAGGGAAGTAAGAAACTTGACCAAGCCTAACTAGGGGCAAGGTCATTTTATTTCAATGACATGTAAATAAAACATTAATTCCCTTTGTTGACATTTCCATTATTTTGTTTTCTAAGAATGCTAGGATTGATTTAATAATGGCAATAAAGAAAACAATAATAACAACAGTTATCATACACCCGACCACTTATAGCATTAGACAAAGTTGCCAAAATATTATCTAAAGTTTCTTAAACAAAAAATATAACACCTAGGGAAGGTCCACCAATTGGGTAGGAGAACCTAAAGATTTCCTTAGATCCATAGAAGTTACATGTATTCTATCAGTACACCGTTAATTAACATGCTAAAACCTAAAGAGAACCCAAAACCTAGTACTAGCTAAGGAAAAACATTGTCTACTAAATAGAAAAGAAGTTGAGCGACTAGGGTAACCGTAACCTTGTCCTACACTCACATACACCTTGCACGGGGAGACAAGAGCAAAGAAGGCTCGGAGCCTAGGCATATCATAAACACTGCTTGCCCTATATAGTGTGGCATCCTAAGTAAATCTAAGAAGGCAGTGATGGGTGAGCACACCAAACTAAGCAACTTAGAAATCACCCAAAAAAGGGGAGTGCACGAAAAAGTGGGTACGCCATCATAGCATAAGTCTGAGATGGTTGTGATAAGCGGGTACTCAAAATGGAGATGAGAAAACTAACGAGTAGGTGTGTTGTCATAGCATAAGTTCGAGAAGGAAGTGATGGGTAGGCATCTATAGAAAAACAACAAGAGAAGGGAACCCCAAAAGACAAAAGAAAATAAAAAGAGAAGAAAAGCCAAAAGAAAAAGCCAAACCCCTAGGTAAGCTACAGGTGCATAGAGCCAACCACTGGCAAGCGACACTAGAGCTACAAGTCGATGTTGAGAGTCTGTTAAGCCTTAAGTCTCCCTTACTATCCCACACATAGGAAAAGGGTAGGAAGCCTTAGAGGCTCAATGACTAAGTAGATAAAGGCGATAATAATCAAATAAGGCTAACACAAAGTCCTAAGCTCTCAATGGATCGAAGCGTGGTAAAAGGGACCCCTCTCTCACCATGAATAATACAATGCAATAATACTGAATGTATAAGAGGGAGGAATGTGACCACACACTCATCAATCAATCATCAATCCAAAAACAAAAAAAAAATCTAAAAAATTAGGAAATTCAAAAGAATAAAAAAAAAAATCAAAAAACCTAAACAATAAAAAACAATCAAGTAGTGCCATCCATCTCACCTACAAGTGAAAACTTAGTAAGTGTGGATATTGGAATTGAACTGGCCGATGATGCAATAATTGACTCACTAGGTTTTGGAGTTAAACATCCTACTCAAGTGTGCCTTCACGACTTGGGTGTGTTTTCTCCACAAAGACATTGTCCTACAATGATCTTTAGAGTATCTACAGATGACTCACAATCGGCATCCAAAGTTCCAATTTTCCATTTCTTAGCTAAGGCTAAGGCTAATTCCCTCCACCTAATTTCAAATATAGGGGAGTAAAGGATAGCATTGCAGTACCTTTCCTAGGCAAGTACAGCTTAGCCAACCCTTCTATGGTAGGGAAAGGTATTGCTTTGATTACTAACACATGTTATTAAGTGTATAGGTACAAATCCTACTAGGTGTTAGTACATCAAGTCCCACTGTGAGGCAACACAAAGTCCCACCATGGTTCTACACAAAGTCTCGTCAAGAATTGACTCCTGCCTTTGGGGTTCCTGCCGTGTACACAAACACATCACTTTGACTAAGAGGCAAACCCTAGTTTGGCAAAGGAAGTGTTCACTCCCTCACCTGGTTCTTTACTCATAGAACTCCTTTTGTTGCCAAGTCGAGTTGTGGGACGATAGTTCTTTCCCGAGAGTACTGATTATACTCAAAAAAAGAAAACATTTGACCACAACGAATTGGATCCATGCATCTTGCATATGTTCATATGGTTTGGGACCACCTATAGCCCGTCGGCCTAAGTTACCATATGGACCATTCATTGCATCGTATGTTGACCTTGCATTTGCATCATATGCTTGAATATTGCATCCATTCATTTAGTTTTCATGCATTGGAAGCGAAGCACAAATGGAGTATTGTTCTTCATGAGCATTAGAAACCCTTAGAACTTGTGATCCTCCAAAGCCCAATCAAGTCCCAGCTATCCTTTCAAACATTCCAATCCGAACAAGCTTTCAAACAAGAAGCCACAACATTAATCTTTTATTTATCCTTTTCTTTTCGACTAGTGATAGGGTAATTTCCCCACAGTCATCCCTTAGTTCTGCCACATTGAAGTGGTATCTCTACATGGTTGACATGGTCTCGACACTGGTTGCGACATATAGCTCCAAAACCAGCTTGATCCCTCCATGCCTGAGCTTTCAGTATAACATCTTTAGATCGAACCACTTGACTGTGCAACCTGTAACATCTGGACCTGATTATCCATTTTCATTATAAACCATGTAATTATTTGCAATATTGTGTTTAATGGTTTATTAATGGATAATCTGTTGTTTCTTGGCTGTGTGAAGTTGTGGTTGGCTTTCTGTGCATCTGCCTGTGATTTGGGACCCATGTGGAGTCCGATTTGAGGATGCATAGTTGTCTCGGTTTACGTGTCATTCTTTACTCTTTTCTTTTCTTCCTCTTTTTCCTTCTTTCTCTCGCGAGCCACACCCTTCCACCACTGATCTCGTCTTCTTCTTCTTTCTCTTCTTCCACCCGTGCCACCAGCGACGGAGGCCCGTGCCTCCCCATCTCGTCCAACGGGATGGGTGGCC
>JAMKQA010122411.1:0-10496 GCA_024699735.1 Posidonia australis | reverse complement strand
GAATATTTTTTAGTTTATTATGTAAAATATCATTAACATGTGATGTTTGGACTAGTTCAAATAATTTTCCATATTTATGTTTAACTGCACATTGGATAGACATAGAATGGAATTTACAAAAAAGATTAATTGCATTTAAAGTTTTTGATCATCCATATATGGGTAAAGCTATATCATATATAATAGAAGATATTGCTAGGGAATATAACATTTTTTTTAAAATAAATACAATATCATTTGATAATGCATCTAATAACAATGTTGCAGTAGAATTATTAAAAAGAAATATAAAACTAATATTAAATGATGAATTATTTCATTGTAGGTATTGTTGTCACATCTTTAATTTAATTGTATAAGATGGTATAGAATGCATTAGGCCTTACATAGAAAATATAAGAAAAGTTATTTTATTTATTCAAACATCAATTAAAAGATATCAAGAATTTAAACATGTACGTGCACAAAATGGTTTAAAACATAGATGGAACGCAACTTATGATATATTAAGCTCATATATATCTTATAATCTTGTAATTATAGAATTTTATAATGCAAAATCTAATGATTTTTTAAATGATGAAGATTGACAAAATTCTAATATAATTCATAAATTTTTAGAACCATTTTATAATACAACTAAACAATTGTCTGGTCAATATTATCTAACAAGTTCTCTAGTTTTAATTAATTTATTTAATATTACAAATGTTTTCCAACAATATAGGAATATTCCAGCTTTTGTAGATATTATTAAATTAATAGAAACTAAATATAATAATTATTGGAGTGAGCCTCCAATGTGGGGATATTTAGCTTTAATTATTGATCTTAAACATAGATTAGTTAATTGCATGATACTTATTGATGATATTTTTAATAATATGAATAAAAATGAGTATATGGATTCATTTAATGATAAAATAAAGATAACTTTATATAATTTATTTGAAGAATATGTTAGAAATTATAGTGAAAATAGTAGTAGTGGTCAAACATCTAATTTTTTAGGAACACAAACAAGTAGTAGTAGTGGTAGTTCTTTATGGAGTAAATTAAATAAAAAGAAGGAAAAATATATAAAATCAACTACAAATAATGAATTAGATAATTATTTAAAATCTCTAATTGCTTTTAGTGATTTAAAAATAGATAACTTAGATATATTAAAGTGGTAGTCTACTACAGTTATTAGGTTTCCTATAGTAGCAAAAATGGCAAAAGATTTACTAACGATTCCGACGTCAACTATGACGTCAGAATCTATGTTTTTTATAGAAAAAAGAGTATTAAATGATAAAAGACGTAGATTATCAGAGAAGTCTGTAGAAACCTCTGTCTGCTTACAAGACTGGTACGATGCGGTTGACCGTCTTCAGGGATTGAGCTTGAATTCTGAATTAGAAAACGACGATACGACATCAACTTCAACAGGCAGAACAAACTCCACAAATGATTAAATAATAATGTAAAAGTGTAAAATTAAGGAATGTAAAAAAATTGATGTAAAACATCTTTTGTATTTTTTATTTTTAATGTATTAAAAAAAAATTTATTAATAAAAAAATTTAATTTTAAAATTTAAATTTTGGCCCAATGGACCTGCCCGACCCAGCTTGGCCCATCGGGCCTGCAGCCCGACCCACCGACGGGTCGTGGGTCATGCTGAGCCCATGGTCTGTTACAAGAGGCCCAACCTTGGTCGGCTAGATCCAGGCTGAGGCGGGCCCTTGCTTTTTTGGGTTGGATTGGCCCAACCCGGCCCACATTCCAAGTCCATCCGTGCATTTAATATGCATGCAATGGAAGTGGAGCGCAAACGGAGCACTATTCTTCATGAGTGTTAAAAACCCTTAGAACCTGTGATCCTCATTAAAGTAATTAAGTCCTACCTATCCTTTTACTATTCTAATCCGAGCGAGCTCTCAAACAAGAAGCTACAAACAAGTATCTCTTTTAATTAGCTTTTTTCTTTTCAACCAAGGATAGCGTAATTTCCCCATGGTCACCTTAGTTTCTGCTCCGTTGAAGTGATATTCTACATGATTGACATGGTCTCGACACTGACTACAATACATAGCTTTGAAATTGGCTTGATCTCTCCATGCCTGAGCCTTCAATATGATGACAATCTTAGTTTAATCTAACCACTTGGCCATGTGACCATGTCCAGAAACTAAGTCAATTCTTCCCACCACCTGGCCGTGTGACAATCTCTCAAAACCAGGTAGGCTCCACCTTTTTGGCTGTGCGACCATGTTCCAAAACCAAAAGGTGTTGTCTTTTTTTTGCAACTCTGTGGCAGATTGCTTGGGAGCAAACTCTCTGTTTCTGGAAGTACTCAATGAGGATATCATTCTTACCTTAGAGTCAATCTTGTCCCAAGATCAACTCCAAGGAGGAGCATCCGTAGATATCCCAATTTTGCATTTCTCAAAGTCATCTAGGATAGGAACATTTGAGGGGTCCTAAGTCACATGGCTAAGAATCTATAACATATTTTTCAGATTTTTCATTATTTCTTTAAAAACACTTATGATTTTACTTACTTCAAGGTTATTAGCTGTGGCAGAGCTAACCTGCCCGAACTAGTGGTAAGTTTGAGTCCCTTGAATATTTTTGGTGTGAGTCATCAACTGTGGCAGAACTGACACTCCAGTCTTACTCAAATTCGTGGCAGATTTAAGTAATTTAATCTTAAAGAAGTTGTTTTTTTTATGATTTTATGGAATTTTGAAGTATTTCCTGGTTTTTAAGATATATCTGTGGAATAAGATAAAAGATAGTGGTAAACTGAAAAAGACCAAGATGTTTCCTATGTAGCAGGCGACACACCTCGTCGTCGCTTATGCTAGCGATGAAATGACCAAGTGCCATGTGCACAGGCAACAACAACCTGAAATTCTCTCTCCTCATATTTTGTCATCCCGGACCTTAATATGGTAGATGGGATGTTTATAAGTATTATCATGATTTTCCAATAATTATTATAATTTTCCAACATTTAAATATATATACATATCGTATAAATCTCTATAAATGCTAAATAATTTCAAAATTTTATGGAAATTTGGATGATTGATAATTAAAATTACCTATCTTTATTTTTACCAAAAATGAGACTTTTATGATAAGTTATCACATTTTAATGTTATAACTTATTTTTAATTCAAGATAATGCTAAAAAATAAAGATAAATTCAAAATATCTAGATGATTGCCAATCTAGGTTTAATCTAACATATCATTGATTTTAACTAATTTTCTCATAATTATTGGAGATATAAAATTTTCAAATTTGATTTACTTATCTTTTTAAGTATAAATTAAATTTGGAATTTATTTAAAAGTCTTTCTATTACAAAGATTAATTTTAAAGATTGATTTAGTCGTTACTTGATGATAGATTTACGCGAAGATATTTTGGGATCTTAATTTTCAAACCTTTTCCTTTTTAGTTGTTCGACGCAATTACATGCGACGACTAGTTAACGTGGCAAATTTCGTGCCAATTAGTCACTGATTCACCATGTGCAACAAATCCAGAATCCACTATCTCATCACTTATGTGAGCGGCAACGAGATGATTCTATCGCCAACCATGCCAATGACAACATCTAAAAAAAGATTTTCTGCTATTTTAACGAGTTTGATCATGGCCATTGATCTTCCACGAGTCTATGACAAGATTTGGAGCCCCCAAACTCTATAAATGGATCTCCTGCGTCAAGAATTTGAAGAAAGATACATTGAAAACCCTAGGATCTAGCTCAAAACCCTAGAGAAAGAGATCCTAAGAGAGGGAGAGGGAAATTCATAGCCCCTACTCTATCACAGTCCCCATGGTAATCTAGATCTCAGAGATCATCTTTTATCAAAAAGCCATAGTGCACCTTTAAAGCTCTGTCAGGCCTCCACTTCCTCCATCCACTCCACAGCGTACGTGGGTGAATGGAGTATTTTCTTCCAATTATACATTTGTTTTCATTTACATAATCCTTTGCATCCATAATATAGCCCATGACATATGTATGTGGGGACAACCCTCCTGGTTAGTATCAGATTTGTTTATTCATACAATTTATTTCCTGTTAATACTATTTACTGAACTTAGACTTGTAGATATCTCATTTTTTGCATTTTCTAGAGTTCATCTAAAATAGGAGCCCTTGAGGCGCCCCAAATCACATGGCTAAGGATTTATAACCTATTTTCTAGATTTTCTCATGGAATTTTTGAAGTATTTATGGATTTTTATCGTATCTCATGGATTAAAGTAAAAGAAAGGGGATAAACTATAAAAGACTAGGATGTTACTAGTGTGACATACAACAGAACTAGTTGCCAGTAAGACAAGCGATAAAATTAGTTGCCTTTTTAACAGGCTACGAGTCTCGTCGTCACATGAATAGACAACAAGAATCTTGGACATCTCGCTCCACATAATATGTCATTCTAGGCTTTAATATAACATATGGGATATTTATAAATATTATCATGATTTTTTCCATAATTATTATAATTTCTATGATTTTCTAACATTTAAATATCTATGCATATCATATAAATCATTATAAATGCCAACTAATTTAGGAAAATTATAGAAATAAGGATGTCAATAAGTTCAGCTCAATATCTTTATTTTTATATTTAAATTGAGACTTTATTTTAAGTTATCACATTTTTAAATGTTATAATTATATTTAATTGGAGATAATGCTTAAAAATAATGATGAAATCCAAAAATCAAGATAATTACGAATCTAAACTAAATTAGATTTATCCTTTATTTTAACTGATGATTTCTCATAATTATTAAAGATTTGATTTTCAAATCCAATTTACTTAACATTTTAAGTGGATTTTGAATTTGAAAATTAATTTAAAATATATTTCAATTACAAGTATGATTTTTCAGGATTGATTTGGTCAATATTGGCTAATATATTCGTAATAGATATTTTAAGATCTTAATTTTTGAAATTATGTCTTTCTAGTAGATTATTGCTACTTGGACTGGCAATTAACTAACGTGACAGATTTCATGTCAGTTTTTCGTTGATTCACCGCATGCGCTTAATCAGGGATTTACAACATCATCGCCTATGGTAGCGGTGATGTAATAATCCTGTCGCCTGTTCAATAGACAACGAGATCTAAAAAGAGATTTTTTGCTATATTTATCAGTTTAATCTTGGCCATTGATCTCTCACTCGTCATGGACGAGATCCAAAGCCCCTAAACTCTATAAATAGACCTGTAAGTCAAGAGTTTGAAAGAAGAGGCACTTCAAAATTTCGAAAGAGCTATTAGAAACCCTAGAGAGCTTAAGAGAGAGATCTTAAGAGAGAGAGAGAGAAAGCTTCCAGCCCATCCTCCATGTCCAATCCTCTTGTCAAATCTTAGATTCACTAGAGATTATTTTGTCCAAGCCAAAGCGCACCTTCGGAGCTCCGTCCATCAATCTCCACTTCCTCCAACCCCACGTCACAAGCACAAGGGTGAAGGGAGTATTGTCTTTCAATTTATTTTACATAAAACATTGCATTCATGACTGCTCATGGCATATGCATGCGGGGACAATCCCTAGTCAGGATTTTATTTCATTTATTCATGTTATTCATTGTTTATTTCTATTACTGTTTACTGTACTTAGACTAATCTAGAGTTCTTTGTTTTTCTTGTTTATTTCAAAGGAAAGGATACTACATTGCATGAGAAAGTTGTTGGGCAACATCTTGCTGCCGATCTAGTGAACTGAGAACCCACACAACCACTACCATACCGCAACTCCCGTAGGCATCATGCCAACCATCAAACAAAGAAAAGGACAAGTGGCGATCACAAATGATCATCAAAGTGAGTGGACACGATGATGATTCTACATCAACCCCCAATCCATATCTACAAGACTAATCTAGATTTCTTTTATTGTTGTTTACTTTAAAGGGAAAGGAAGACTACATAAGCATGAGGATGCCGTTGGATGACATCCTACCATCGATCTAGTGAATCGAGAACTCACATCCATTATAATCACCACATCTCCCCAAAGTACCTTGTCAATCGGTGAAAACAAATCGACAAGTAGTGATCACAAAAGATGTTGAAATGAGTAGACACGATGACAATCTTCATCAACAGAGGGCATCTCAAGGGAGACAGTGTGAGATTCACCAAGATCCTGAGCCTAGCCTTCCAATAGCCCACATGAAGGTTGAGGAGGACAAGCCAGCAATCTCTTAACTGGTGACCATCGAGTGCGTACAAGTAGAGCTTGACCGGAAGCCACCAATCGAAGACAAAGAGGAAGTGTGGTTAGGAGAAGACCTAGATGACGGCATATGGGACAGTCAACAAATTCAGGAGGGAGTGACTGAAAATACTAGACCTCCTTCGATACAAGATGAGCTTGCCCAAGATCTACCGCCTGTCTACGATAAGTACATGGACCAGGACTGGTATGAAATAGAAGCCGCAATGAACTCCCTATACCGGCACCCTGATGAAGACCACACCAGAGATGAGCCTCCACCCAAGCCACCATATCCTACTAAAGAAAGCAGGCTTGCTACGGACATCAGCGAATACAATATCCAAGAAGAGATCTAGAGACACATCAATGGACGTGCTCCAAAGGGTCCGTTATGAAGAGGCAAAGTTACTAGGGGCACCTTACAAGAATCAAGTCAAGAGGTGTCTGACTACTATTTGAACAAAGCCAAGACTAGGCGCAAGCCAAAAGAAAAATCAAGAAATACACCACCAGCACCTCAACACTCAGCACCAAAAGAAGCAAGACAATAGGAGTGTAATTGTGATCCTCACAAGGCAAAGATCGAGCACAAACCGAAGGAAAAACGAGAATATGCGTCACAAGTACTCAAGTGCTCAACACTGGGGGTACGCTCCTACAATTGTCTCATAGGTATATTCCTCTATTTGGAGAGGGAAGTACAAGACTCAACCAAGCCCGACTAGGGGCAAGATCATTTTATTTTCAAAATAAACTTGTAAATAAGACATTGAATTTCTTTTCTTGTCTTGTTTTATTTATTTGAATGCTTAGCTAGATTTAGTGATGACAATGATGATGATGATGATGATGATTGATAATTGTGGGTCACACCTGACACCTTATAGCTTTAAGTGGAATTGCCAACATATTACCTAGGGTTTCCTAAGCAAAGACCATAACATCCTGGGAACGTCCACATATTGGGTAGGACAACTTGAAAATATCTATAGATCCATGGAAGTTATAAGTGTCCTAGAATCACACCCTTAATCATTATGCTAAAGTCTAGAAACAACCTAAGACCTAATATCAGCTAAATAAGAGAAATGTCTCTTGCATAGAAAGGAAGCTGAGCAACTAGGGTGACATTAACCTTGTCCTATACTTACATACACCTTGCACAGAGAGATAAGAGCAAGGCAGACTCGGAGCTTAAGTATATCATAAAAAGTCTCTCACCTTGTATAGCATGGCATTTTAACATAAGTTTGAAAAGGCAGTGATGGATGAACACATCAGAACTGAACGACTTAGAAAACACCCAAAAGAGGGAAGTGCATATAAAAGTGGGTACGTCGTCATAACATAAACCTAGAAGGTAGTGATGGACAGGTACTCGAAACTAGGTGAGAAAATTGATGAGTGGTGTAGGTGTGCTGTCATAGCATAAGTTCGAGAAGGCAGTGAAGCATTTATAGAAAAATAACAAGAGTGGAGAATCCCAAAAGAAAAAAAAGAGGAAGAAAAGAAAAGAGAAAGAAAAAAAAAGACCCCTAGGTCAGTTACAGGTGCATTAAGGCTAACCACTAGCGAGCAGCACTAGAACTATAGTCGACGCTGAGAGCTTGTTGAATCTTAAGTCTCTCCCACTCTTCCACACACATGGGCAAGGGATAGGAAACCTTAGAAGCTCATAGACTAAGTAAATAAAGGAAATAATAATCAACTAAAGCTAGTACAAAGTCCTAAGTCTTTAGAAGGTTAAAGCATGGTAAAAGGGACAACTCTCTTACCTTGGATAATATAAGGCAGTGATACTAAGTGCATAAGAGGGAGGGTTGTGACCACACTCATCATCCTTAACAAAAAAATATCCACAAAACACCAGAAAAATTAGAAAAGCCAAAAATCCAAAAAAAAATCAGAAAAACAAGAAAAAAAACAAAAGAAAGACCAAATAAGTAGTGCCATCAATGTTACCTACAAGTGAAAATCTACTAAGGAAACTAGAGTTAGTCTAGCCGATGATGCAACAATTGACCCACTAAGATTTGGAGTTAATGTTCTACATAAGCATGTCTCATGGCTTAGGTTCGTTTTTCTCCATAAAGACATTACCCCGTAATGATTTTTAGAGCATCCATGGATGACTCGCAATTGACGTCCACTGGGTTCCGATTTTCTACCTTTTCAATTGAGATCAAGACTAATTCCCTCCACCTAGTTTAAAATATAGGGAAGTAAAAGATAGCATTGTCGTATCTTTCCTAGCGAATCCTTCTAAGGTAGGAAAAGGTACATCTTTGATTACTAACGTGTACTATTGAGTGTGTAGGTACAAATTTTACCACGTGTTAGTATATCAAGTCCTACCATGAGGTTGCACAAAGTCCCACTGTGATGCTACACGAAGTCCCGCCGTAAATGGACTCCCACCTTTGGAGTTCATATAGTGTACATAGACACATTGCTTTGACTAAGAGGCAAACCCCAGTTTGACAAAGGAAGGGTTCACTCCTTCACCCAGTTCTTTAATCATAGAACTCCTTTACTTGTCAAGTCGAGTTGTGGGACGATGGTACTTTCATGAAAGTACTGGTCATACTCGAAGATGGAAAACACTTGACCATAATAAATCACATCCATGCTTTTCACATATGGCTATAAGGTTTGAGACCAATCGTACCCCATCAGCCTAACCTATCATATAGACCATTCATTGCATCGTATGATTGACCCTTGTATTTGCATTATGTGCTTGAACCATGCATCCATGTATTTAGTTATCATGCATTGGAAGTACAGCACGGACGGAGCAATGTTCCTCAAGAGTGTTAGAAACTTTTAGAAGGTATAATCCTCCTAAAGCCCAATCAAATCTCACCTATCCTCTTTATCAATCCAATCTGAGCAAGCCCTCAAACGGGAAGCCAAAAAAATTATCTTTTTATTATCTTTTTTTCTTTTCGACCGGTGTTAGGGTAATTTCCCCATGATCATTCCTTAGTTTTTGTCCCATTCAAGTGACATCTCTATATGGTTGACATGGTCTTGACACTGATGGCGATACATAGCTCCGAAATCAGCTTGACTCCTCCCTATTTTAGCCTGCAATATAATGGCATCTTTAGATCGAACCACTTAACTATGTGACTACGTCCCGAAATTGAGTTAGTTTACCCCTTTCTACCACCTGACTATGTGATAATTTCCTGTAATCAAATAGGCTCCAACTTTTTGGTTGTTTAACAATGTCCTGAAACCAAAAGATGGCTTTCTTTTTAAAACCCTTGTGGCAGATCACTGAGAGCGAGGTCTCTTTTTCAGGAAATACTCAATGAGTATATCTTTCTTACCTTAGAGCCAATCTTATTCTAAAATCAACTCCAAGGAGAAGCATATGTAGATATCCCATTTTCGTATTTTCTAGAGATCATCTAGGATAGGAATCTTTGAGGCGCTCTAGATCACATGACTAAGGTTCTATAACACATTTTCCATATTTTTCATAATTTCTTTAAAAAAAATTCAATTTTACTTGATTAAAGGTTGTTAACTGTAGCAGAGCTAACACACTCAAACTAATGGTGGATTCAAGTCTCTCGAACATTTTTGATGTGATTCATCAGCTATGGCAGGCTGACACTCCCGCCTACCTTAAATTAATGGCAGATTTGAGTGTCTTTTATCTTAAAGAAGATGTTTTATGGTTTTATGTAATTTTTGAAGTATTTCTGGACTTTTAATAAATCTCTGTAGACTAAGATAAAAAATAAGGGGTAAAATATAAAAGACCAAGATGTTGCTAGTACAACAAGCATCAGGCCTAGTCGCCAGTTTGGAGGGTAACATAAGTCGTTGCTGTTGAGACAGGCAACGAGACGCCTAGCCACCACAACACCAGGCGACAAGCATCCTAGATATCTTCCTCCACATAATTTGTCATCCTAGACTTTAACATAATATATGGGGACATTTATAAATATTATCATGATTTTTTCAATAATTATTATAATTTCTATGATTTTCCAACACTTATATATATATATATATACATGTGTGTGTGTGTGTGTGTGTGTGTGTGTGTGTGTGTGTGTGTGTCTTATATATATATATATATATATATATAGGGAAAAGTTCAGATGAGGACATGTCCTCTTTTTAGCATTTTAAGGACAACACCAAAAAACACATATTAAGGACTCAAATTCAAAATCCATTCCATAGATCTTGATGCACTTCATTTAGATTAGATATAA
>JAMKQA010122410.1:0-11409 GCA_024699735.1 Posidonia australis | reverse complement strand
TTTGTGTGTGTGTGTGTGTGTGGTGTGTGTTTGTGTGTGTGTGTGTGTGTGTGTGTGTGTGTGTGTGTGTGTGTGTGTGTGTGTGTGTGTGTGTGTGTGTGTGTATTAATCAACCCAACAAAACCAAGTACAGGGATCCAGGTCTGGTTCAGCAAATCGAACCAAAATGGTCGACCGAACCAGGGCTCAGAGGACCAATTTGACAGATCGAAAAGGAAACAATCGACCGAAATCTCCTGATCCGCCATGCCGAAAACAACTAGTCGACCAAACCAAGGTGCCACGTCAACACCCAACACCCAAAACGACAGACCAAATAAATTTGATCGATCGAATAAATTCGATCGAACGAATCAGGAGTCAAAGGGACATTCTGGAAGCCCAAAACGGTATGCTGAAATAATTCAACATACCGAACCAAACGAACCTAGGGCACCCAAAAACAGGACCCAAAGTCCCAAACCTGTAAACATCCGCACAAGCCAAGCAAACCATATATTAGAATGAAGATCTCGACGAGATCTTCCAAACCAGACAAGCAACACAGAGATCCATCAAGTTGATCTCGAGAAATCAACAAAAAACACAAAGTGAGCACTATTCACCCCAAATCATAAATACGGCTATAAATAGCCTACAAATGCACAATAAATTCTATAAAATTTATTACAACTACTAACACACTATCATGCACCTATGGTATTGTAACCATGCCTGCATGGGGATCTGGCGCCGAATCACGCTAGAGGAAGGAGGCCACAGCCATGTCAAGATGGCGAAGGCGCAAGATAGGATAAAAACGAAAAGAAAGGAGTCACCACCTAGTCTTTTAAGGGAAAGACGAGGAAAACCACAAACAAATCACAAAAGATGAATGCGTGACATGCAAATACGAAGGTCGGATGTCCATAAACCAGAAGATGGGTAAGGATTTCTATTATGCACAGGGAAGATATTAGGCACCCTTGTACGTCCGAGAAACTCGGTCATTCTAGTACAATTTGCTTGCTAGAGGCCGAATGAATGTTTGCTAAGCCTAGATTGTGCTCTAATAATGCTAATATGATTGCCAAGTCAAAACTAGATGGATATGAAAGATAGTACACAAGACTGCGAAGAAATCCACATGAAATGATGAAATCACAAAACATGACATGACAAAGAAAATCACATGAAATGACGAGGTTTCGGGCGAGGAAGGCTCCGAAAATCATATAGACCTCAAAAGAATCAAAAATACAACCAACTCAACTCATTAGAATTGTACAGAATGTCATGGAAATTCGAACTGACAAATTGCAAAGAAATCCGCACAAAACAGGTAAACTATGGCATATGAAGAAATTCACATAAAATGACGATGTTTTTGAAAAGAATGCTCTAGAAAACCATGCCAACAGAAAGAGCATCAAAAATTCAATATACCCAGATCATTAGAATCGTGGAAAACATCTTGGAAACCTAAACGGGAAAATTGCAAAGAAATTTGGACAAAACAGGTAAACTATCACATGTGAAGAAATTCGCATAAAATGACGATGTTTTTGGAAATAATGTTATAGAAAATCACATCGATATCAAAATGATCAAGAGTGGGGTTAACCCGAGTCATCGGAAGTAGGGAAAAGGTCGCGAAAATCAAAAAAGGAAAATAATCTGTGATTGGACCAATGTGGGCCTTTCGTTCAATTAGTGTAAGCCCTCAGGTAATGAAATCCAAATCAAATCGAAAAAATCTAAATTGTAGGAGTAAAGGAAATCAAGTCGAATGTCGGGTGAAGGATTCTAAAAACGAAACAAAGAACAAATCCACGGAAAACCACATGAGATGCTGACTCGCTCAAAAAGGATGGGACAATGTGCAAATGTGATAAAAGCTATGCAAAATGCATGAATATATACCTAAATGTGTAAAGATGCTAAGGAATGACTTAGATAAAGGTTATGCATGACATAATGCAAGAACTAACATGTAGGTGCATGAATTGGTGGCACAAGGGCAATTTGGTCATTTCATTGGCTAGATGTGATAAATGCGTGTATGGGGATGATGCATGGTCTGAGATATACCAAAATGTATGCGAAATGTCAAGAAAATGTTATTTGCAAGAAAACATGAAAAGGACAAGGTCTTAAAAACAATAAAGTGATGTAAACACAGTAAAGGACAAGTGCAAGGACCAAAATGCAAAATTCACAAAAAGAGTGAAAACCCGGTTCAAAATGTATTCAATGACTTCTATTCTAATGTGAAAGAGATGGATCAAATGAAAATGTAGAATTGAGATGTGTGAAAATTGCACCTTGGTAATTTCTTGAAAACTCAGGGTCTAATGTGCAAAATTCACACATAAATGCAAATATGATTAAAATATGAAACAAAGATCAATTTACAGTGCAAACATGATTTTTAAATGAAATATATGATTAAGTGCAAAATATGAAATGCAATAAGTGGAAAATACCAAAAATATGTGAGAAAACAATTAAAACCCTAAATGATGGATTTAAAATTAGTTTAAGGGTTTGGATGCAAATTTCCTGTGCTCAGGGATAGTATATTGTGAACCTAGGGGCGTACATGCAAAATTACAGAGGCTTAAGTGTGATAAAAAATAAACCATTATGATGATCAGTGTAATTATGAAGTTTCTTAGGGTTCAGAATGCAAATTTTACACAGAAAACTTATTTTTAAAAGTTCTAGGACCTTAGTGCAAAACCTTAGGACTTAATTGTGAAGAAAATATGAAATTAGGGACCTAAATGTGAGAAAACAAGCATTGATGAAAATAAAACATAAACTTAAAATATGCATGGAGCTACATGCAATTTTTACATAAACGAAATAAAGAAACAAAAATTATTTAAAACTACAAGGGCTTAAATATAAAAAGAATGACTTAAAAAAAGATTTAAGGACCTAACTGTAACATCCTAAAACTAACTGGACCTAAACTAAAGAAATTATTCTTTGAAGATCACAGGAGGACAGTCGGCGTTCCTGCTCCGGCACGACCTCTGGCGATGACCCGACGGCAGTGCAGCAATTGGAGGGCTCCGACGACGGCCCAGGAGGCTACAAGGAAGCACAGCGGAGCTTCCGAGAGCAGTGGGCAGGACTAGGGAGGCTTGAGATGCCTCTCCCACCTCTGGCTCCGGCGAGCGACTGTCAACGCCAGAGAAGATGACGGCGAAGTGGTTGGCGGCGCTTTAGAGAAGGGAAAGCTGAGGCGCAGGTCGGAGGAGCATTGGAGCAACGCGCAGAGGCTCCTGGTGGTGACGACGGGATCTAGGGAGGTCTGAGGTGCTCCTCCCACCTCTGGCACCGACGGTTGGAGTTGCAGTGGCAAGGGCTCCGCTCCGATGGCTGCGGAGGAGGCGTGGCAGGCTGAGGGGGTCTTTGACAAGAAGGTAGGTCCTCCAAAGGTGGTCGTGAGCGGCGGTGGGCATCCGAAGTGCACGGGAGCTTCACAGCATGGATCGGTAGTCAGCATTGGCATCGACGAGACTCTCAGGCACAGGAGGTCAACCAGACTCCTCCTGAGCATTGGGAGCTCAAGGAAGAGGGGGAAGGAAAGAGGGGGAGAGGAAGGAGAGGCCCGTGGAGCCTCGCCTGGCCTCGTCGGTGGTGGTGAACCCACCACCGGAGGCAGGGGAAGGCAGCGAACAAGGTGTGTCTCTACTGAGACTCGATCCAGGGAACTTAAAGGGACTAACAGAACCTAAGACAAAAGAAAAAAATTGAACAAGAAAAGGGGATTACCTGACTGGAAGGTGTGCCTCCCCTGGTGAGGCTCGACGGCGCTTCTCTAGGTCGATGCTCTGGCGACGGTGGCTAGGGTCTTGGGTTGGGGAAAAAGGCTGGAGGAGGTAGTCTCAGGGTCGGGGAATTGACTAAGCTTCTCTGGGGCTTCGAGGGGTGGTTTCAGTGGGTTCCAAGTGCACTGGGAGTTTGGAAGAGGAGAGCTTCAGAGAGATCACCAGGACTGTCGACGGCAAAGCTTTTAAACTCCCGTTTAGCCTTCTCCCGTCGTTAATCCTCCTCAGTAGGGCTTGGAGGCCGTCGGATTAAGCATGTGCTGGAGAAGGAAGGGACCGGAGATAACGGGAGATCGGGGAGCTGCTCCGGAGATCGTGGGAAGCCGTCGGAGTTGATGGGTTGACTGTTGGAGATTTCGACAGAAAGGTTGGGGTCGTCGGAATTATTTTTTCTTTCCTTAAGTCTTTAATTGATGGAAATGGGGTATTGGGCCTCGTTTTGGGTCTACGAATTGGGCTTGTGTTTTAGGGTTTTTTTAGGTTTTAAGGGATTCTAGGGTTATTTGTTTTTAGGTTTTTATTTGGGTTTTGTAATTTTAATTAAATTTTTGATTTTGTGATTTAGGGTTTAATTAATTGGTTTTAAATTAGGGTTTTTGTGATTAAGGTTTAGGGATTTTAAGGTTTTATTTAACTTAGGTTATTTTATGATTTTAATTAAATTCTTTTGATTTTGTGATTTAAGGTTTAACAAATTGGTTTTAAATTAGGATTTTAATTATTTTAGGGCTTTTAGGATTTTAGGGTTTTAAGGTTTTGGATTTTAATTAGGGTTTTGAGTTTAATTAGGGTTTTTGGGTTTTAATTAAGGTTTTTAGTTTAATTAGGGTTTTGTGTTTTAATTAAAGCTTTGAGTTTAATTTAGGGGTTTTAGATTTTAATTAGGGTTTTTAGTTTAATTAGGGCTTTTGGATTTTAATTAAGGTTTTTTAGTTTAATTAGGATTTTTGGATTTTAATTGGAGTTTTGAGTTAGGGTTTTTAGTTAAATTAAGTGATTTTAAATTAGGGTTTTTAGGGTTTTGAGTTTAATTTAAGGTTTTTTCCTTGAATTTAAATGAATTAAAGTGGTTTAAATGGATTTTATTTGATTTTGATTTTAATTAGGGTTTCCTCTTGATTAACTTGGATTTTAAGTGGTTTAAATGGATTTTATTTAATTTTGACTTTAATTAGGGTTTTCACTTGATTAAATTGGATTTTAAGTGGATTTTGACTTTAATTAGTGTTTTCATTTGATTAATTAGGGTTTTCACTTAATTAATTTGGATTTTAAATGTTTTAAGTGGATTTTATTTAATTTTAGTTTAAATTGGGGTTTTTATTTGATTAGTTTGGATTTTAAAAGTTTTTAAATGAATTTTAGTTGATTTTGATTCTTAATTATTGGTTTTTGCTTGAATTAGGTCAAAGTGGGTTTGTGTTGACTTGAATGGGCTTATGGGCTTAAGGTTTTGGTAGAGTTAGGGTTTAGGTGGGATTAGGGTTTAGGTTTGGTGGTCACAATCAGAGCATCTTTCTAGAAGAGTCTACTGCCAAGTGACTGTAAAATCGGAGTGTTTATAGGTACAAATTTGGAACCAAAAGAAAATCTACAGGGTGCGTACCTTCACCAAAAGCATGACGGCGACGAGCGGTGAATGGCGAACGACGACGCTCCTCCTCCACGAGCTGCTCCTCTCCTCCTCCATGCAACAACAGCGGCACGGCGACGGCTACATCCTCCCTTCTCTAGCCATATTTCTCTCTCTCTCTCTCACATCTCACCCCTCTCTCTCTCTCCATCTCTCCTCCCTTCAACGAAGAAGAAAAAGAAGAAGAGGAAGGAGTGGGGGTGGGGCCTGGGGAAGAGAAAAGAAAGAAAAGAAAGAAGGAAAGCAAAGAGAAAGAAAGGAAAGAAAGAAAGGAAGCCGCAAGCACGAAACCAGATCACGTGATCTTCTGTGTCCAACTGACTTGTGCAAACTGAGATTTATCACCAGAGCACAGAGCGAACCCTCAAAACTCCCACGAGGGTCGGCATAACACTCAAACCACACCACACCAAAAAGGCTAGAAACCCACTAATCTTGGTGTCAAACACTGCGAAAGCTGTGTTTCCCACTAAACGCAGGGGACCTAGCGTCTAATGACTCAGAACTCCATTAAAATATCTGACCAAAACACCACTTCTAAAACTGGATCGTTACACATCTTGAATAGGTCATCCATGTGCAGGGACTTATCAATAAGTTGAGAGCACAACTAGTACAGTTCAAGGTATCTTTATGCATTCTTGCCCATGTATTTGTTATCGTAAATTGGACACTTAATCCCTTCTTTTATCCCACAACCCCATCTGTCTAAAATGAAGCATTTAGGAAGCTCTATAACATTGTTTATTTTTAACACAGCGAGAGTGTGATGGCAGGGAATACCTCAATGTTGCATCATCATACAAACACAAGATGCATCATTTATTGATGGCATGAACAATACTCTATGTGTAACTTCTTCAACACCAACTTTCCATGCACTATATTGTAACTCTTCTATACCATCTCCAACAATGAGACAATTGTACTACAAGCTTGTTAGAGTAAATGAATCTTTATATGGATCTTTGAGTTATCCATTTATTAAGTTCCTTATAGGTTAAGTATGTGTCTTCCTATATATAAGATATTGTAATCCTTTGTTATGAAAAATAGATGATTCTCTTTCCACTTAACATAGTATCAAAGCTCAAAGTTTAACCAAGAGAGAGAGAGAGAGTTTAACCAGACCGTCGTCACCACACCACCGTCGGTAATGACGATCCCATAGGAAAACCTCCTCCTTTCTCATCTTTCTTTCTCGTCCAAAGCCTGATCTACCACTGTGAGGCCCAAATCTGACCGATCCCACCGCCATCGAGCCTAGATCCAAGCTGCTCCTTCACTTCCAGCCCCCTAAAAACTCCTTCCTTCCATCATGATCATTCCTTCATGTGTTGTGTGTTTTGCTTGTCGTTTCCACCTACTCGTTCTTGGATTTCTAAGGTTTCAGAAAGGGAGAAGAATCCGATAACATTGTGGAGATGGAGAAGTGCTACCCGACCGTTGATGTCAAGTACCTAATAGCAGTGGGAAGTGCAAGAGGAAGCTCTGAGGCCTCATCGTTAAGAAGAACTACACCCCAATCATGCTCTGCATTGTGTGGCACTTGATGGGGACATACGATGTGAAGACGAAGATTGAGGGACTATTTGAGATCTACACAACTGTTAGAAGAAGCATAACCCACCATTCGACAGCCTGTAAGGTTTGCAACCGCCAGTTAGCAGGAAAGGAGGAAGAAGGAGACCACATGTGGGCCAACTAAGAGAAGAAGGAGGCTGATCAGTTGCCAAAAAAGCTCCAACGACAGTGCTGGTGTCGATGGTGGCGACATGGGTGGGTGAGATACCCTTTCATCCTAGAAGGCAGCATAGACAAGAAGAAAGGGAAAAAAGAGAGAAGAATGTAGTTTAGGTTTATTTGGTTATTTGCATTTCATTCTAATAGTCTTTTGAAATTACAAATTTTATTAAAAATCCATGAAGTTTGAAGTTTTCAAAAAAAAAAGGGAAAAAAACACTTTCCCATCATACTACTGCTAAGTGATTGACTAATATTATTTCCTATCTATCTTATGGCCAACATGATTAACTATGTTTGTTGTTTTCCTACCTACCTTATGACTAATGTGATTAACTATAATTGTTGTTTATCTACCTGTTGCTGTGACTACTACTACTACTACTACAGGATAGATACATTTTCTTCTACAAACAAAAATATGGGGACGATAATGTCAATAAATACTCAGCCTTTAACAAGAAACTTTGGAAGCAAGTTTCGATGGAAAGGAACATGAGTAGTTCATCAAGAAAGTAAGGCCTAGGTGGTTTGGATCCATCCTACTTAAAATAGTGTTCTATTGGTTCTTCTGCACCTTCTACTGAGCAGTATCATTCCACATCTCAGGCTTCTACTTCATTAGATTCAGAGTTCTTCACTTGTCAGTTGTCACAGTTGGCGACTACAATAAAGGAGGACTTCAGAGCCAAAATAAGGAATGAAATACACACTTTGGAGGATTGACTTGTAAGGTAAAGTTTTGTTTAGTTTTAAAATTTTTCATATG
Source organism: Posidonia australis (assembly GCA_024699735.1). Lineage (NCBI taxonomy): Eukaryota > Viridiplantae > Streptophyta > Magnoliopsida > Alismatales > Posidoniaceae > Posidonia > Posidonia australis. Next base: position 3,443 of record JAMKQA010122410.1, on the reverse strand, counting down.
CATTAATTGTCATGTTGAATTCAATATTATAATATAATCATTATCCATCATGACATATTTTAAGTTTATTTTTTATAATCAAAAAATATGGAGACGAGCAGGAAGTTGATTTGTTAAGTGATGACGAGGAAGATTACGAGGAGTATATACATCATCGTCGCTCAAAAGGTAAAGGAAAGCAAGTTGATTCTCGAAGAAAATGATATATATTATTTTGTTTTAACTTATATTATATCGAGTGACTTGTATTAGGACTTATCAGTGTTGTATTATCATCAATTTTGTAAACAAACAGATGTGTAAAACCTTATGTTGTATAATCAATTGAAACTTTCTTTTATAAAATTTATGAATGTGTTATGTATGTGTAATTTCATATATTTATGAATACATTTGAATGTCAATTTAGCAGGTATATTAATCTATATCATTCACTGCATTTTTTTTATAACCCAAATTTAACGAAGACTTAGTGAAGACTATTCCTCACTAATTCCTCACTAAATCTGGACAGTAACAACACATAGCGAGGAAATATCCTCGCAATCTCCTCATTAAGTCTTAGGCGGTGATAGAAGATCACATATTTAGCGAACACTTACCGAGCATATTACAAGAATATGACGAGGAAACAACAAGGAATATAGTGAGGAGGTTTCCTAACTAAGTCTTTGCTATAAAGCGAGCATATTGCGACGATATAGCGAGCACTTAGCGACAATTTTGTAGTGAATTAAGTCCTCATAATGTCCTCGGTAAATTATATCGAGGGGATTGCGATGAAATTTTCTTGCAATATTGATTTAATGAGTTAATTTTTTCTGAGGATTCTTTGTCCTCATAATTCCTCGTAAAAACGTTTAACAAGGTCTTCGTGAGGACATAACGAGGACATACGTCCTCGCGAAAACATGTTTTTCTTGTAGTGTCATGAATATCGAAACCCACTTATCATGGATTAACCACAAAGTTTGCAACCAATCATTGGTACCCAATTCATATTTAGATATCACTGCTATCCAGTCTTCCTCAAACTTAGTAATAGACTCAGACTCATAAACAATTTTGTTTATTTGTGTTATAATTTCACCCTTCCTAGGACCACCACCAATCTTTATAGGGAATTTTTGCATAACGTGCTAAATACAAAAGCAATGAACTGAACCTCTAAAAACCCTTCTAATTGCTGAAGCCATAGCTGGATCTTGGTCAATTATAATATCAAGTGGTATTTCCCAAAACACCAAATGAATTTAACAAACAATCACTCAAAGGATTCAGTTGTTTCATTGGATAAGAAGGCAAAACCAACGAAGACAATCCGATAAAGGTGGTTGACTCCACTGAAAACTTCAAAAGGTAGCAAATACTTGTTCGATGTTGTGTCGAAAGTAACTGAATCTCCGAATAATTGGAAATTCTATCTTGAAGTTGTGTCAACACAAAAACAATGTTTAAGCTATCCTTCTTGGTCCACCTTAGAGGCAAAAAAGTACTCCGGATTTATATTTTTCAACTACTAGAAGTGCTCTATTAACAATGATACATCATACTCCCTTATCTCCTCCCTCTTATCTCCTTTCATGTTCCATATATCCAATGTTGTGCATCCCATCTTGTCGTAATCACCACATTGCTGCCCAAGCTTCACAACTTGATTACAAGTTCCTATGTTGTCTTCATTACAGACATTTAGAAATATCCTCTTGCCAAAGTTAATATCCCATTGCTTCTTCAAGTAATGTTTCTTGGTTAGACTAACATGGTTGTGGTTATGCTCCTTTATGAACATCAAGACATACCATTTGCCATCCTTAAAGTTCAACCTCAAGCATGCCTTGCAACCAGTTCTAGAAATACCTACTTTTCTGGTTTGCTTAGATGATCCCTCATCGCTTGATTTGGTTGTTCCTAAGTCATCATTTTCTCACTATAAAAACCGTCCTTTGAACAAATGAACAATTTCATAACTAATGCCTAGTCATCGGTAAACTTGGACTCATTGTAGTTTGTTGAACTGGTATGAGTATTGAAACCAGCTTGAAATGCATAGTTTTCATAGAACCACAATGCTTGACTCAAACTATCAAAAAAATTCCAAAAATAGGCATCATTGATGCAACAATAACAAGGATGTGATTACCGATAGAGTTTGGGAATAAATTGAACAATCAATAATTAGAGTTTATCAAACTGTCTTCTGATTCCATCTCTATAAACTAGAAAATTTTGAATTTATATTAGAAATAATTTGTTTATTAATCTGTTATATTTCCCTATTTTTTTATTAAATACAGATTAAACAACTAATATTCAACTAATCTAATCAAGAGCAATAAAACTTCAAAGCTAACAACATTTGCAAGAAAACATTTCTAATAATTTAACAGAACAAACCACTGGCAAAAGATTAATAGAACAGACCACTTGCAAATATAAGGGTTTTTTTTGTATCCTCACAAGCTATGAATACAAGATAAAGAAAATATGTTTATAAATTTCTCAGAAATGTTTTTTTTTGTTAACGATTGAAATAGATAGTATTTCATCGGCATTAAAAGCCAAGTAAGAAACAGAGTCATTGTAAAATTATTACAGAGCCTCAGGCATAATAGTCCTCAAAAATATCGAAAATATCATCAATGGTACAGCCTAACAGAATCTAACACAAAATTTCTTAAGTCATAATGACAATGTCACTCTTCCAGATTCTCCAAAAAGTTCTGAGAATCCTCTCCATATGGTACTCTTGAAGAAGAAGGGATGGAAGGGGGAATGGAAGGCTCCACAAGTTGTGAAGCCATGTAGAAACAAATTGCAACATTTCCTCCTTCTCAAAACCTGAAACAAGAGTTTTTACCCAGAAATTCATCAGAGAAATAATATCATTAATGATCAAAGAATACGATCTTACTGAATTACGAAGAACTCTTTTGTTCCTTTCTTTCCAAATCAACCAGAGAATGATTTGAAAAACCTATTGTTCCTTTCTATCCAAATCAACCAGAGAATGATTTGAAGTAACAATGTACAACCAGAATAAGATAGATCAATTTTAAGATGGAGAGTAGACAGAAATAAATCAGCAATACAAAAGTAACCAGGCTTAACAGGGGATGCCAGGAGAGCAAATCTCGAACCAGAAAAAAGATATCTCCGTTCGTAAGTGTAGACACCCCGATTTTGAGGTAACCTAGAGATGAGTATCCTTATGTTGCTTTGGATGTGATCAACCCTTGAACCGAGCCCCAAACCCATTAGCCAGAGCCCCAATCAGACATTTGTGAGCTGGGTGGGCGCACCAAGGTGGCGCCCAGTTCTGGCTGCTGACCTTCCATCTTCCGAGCTGTTACCCTTGCAAACGAATGTGCCAAGGAATATTCGAGGCTTTTCGTTTGCAAGACCCTTTGTTTCTCTTGTGTAACCCATCCCTGGATCCCTAT
>JAMKQA010122408.1:0-10828 GCA_024699735.1 Posidonia australis | reverse complement strand
ACATGTAATACTTTTTTTGTATTTGAAAAAAGAAAATTAATAAAAAATTATTTTTTTTAAAAATTTTAAAGTATTTTTTTTTGGGCCTAATGGGCCGGCCCGGCCCGCGGCCGGGCCATGGGCCGTGCCGGGCCCACACATCCGTGATGCCGGCCCGAGCCCGGGCGGGCTGCACGTTTCGCGGGCCGGGCCGGCCCGACCCGTTTTCCATGTCTAGCGGCACTATATGATGGCGTATCCAGTTTTACTGTTATGCCAACATGACCCGATGAAGTACTTACTCCAGAAACCAGTACTAGTAGGCAGGTGCATCAAGTGGCAGGTTTTATTATCCCACTATGAGATCACCTTTGTGACGTAGAAATCAATGAAGGGGCAAGCCTTAGCGGATCACTTGGCTGACTTGCCTTTGCGGGAGTATTAACCCCTACAGACCCAGTTTCCCGATGAGGACATATTAATCGCCATGGATGATTTGGGACTCAAGGAGTCAGATAATTGGAAGCGGTGGCACCTCTACTTTGATGGGGTAGTAAACAAGAGAGGCCAGGGTATCGAGGCAGTGCTGGCAACCCCCCAAGGACAGCTCATCTCGGTTTCCAAAAAGTTGTCGTTCTGGTGCACCAATAACGAGGCAGATTATGAGGCATGCATCCTTGGCCTGCAAGCTGCATTGGAGCATGGGGTACAGGAACTACAAGTCCACAGCGATGCCTTGCTAATCATAACCCAGGTGAATCGGAGTTGGAAGACAAAAGACCCAAAGCTAGTGCCATACCACTCATATCTCCTGAAGCTCATGACAGAATTCGAGGACATTTCCTTCTCCTTCATGAACAGAGCCAGGAATGCGTATGCAGACGCTTTGGCAACTTTAGTGTCATGGTTGTCCATACCAGACGATCACGTGATGGACGTATCGGTAACCCAAGTGGACTACCCTGTGTACTGCATGAGCATCGAAGAGGCCAATCCACTCGAAGAGCTTCCCTGGTACCACGACATCAAAGTTTTCTTGCAAACTAGGAACCTCCCGCCTAATACCCCTACCACCGACAGGAAGACCATGCGATGACTTGTGTCAAAGTATGTCCTTGGAGGTGGCCGTTTATATATAAAGTCCTACAATCAAATGCTGTTGAGATGCGTAGACCAGAAGGAGGCTAATACCCTGATGCTACAGATTCATGCCGAAGTGTGCGGCCCACATATGAACGGGATCTTGTTGGCCAAAAAGATCATGTTACAAGGCTACTACTGGTCAACCATGTTGGCGATTGCTGTCGGTTCCTCCGAAAGTGCTACAACTACCAGGTCCATGGCAACTTAATCCACGCTCCTCCTCATCAACTGCATAACATGTCTGCACCTTGACCCTTCTCGGCATGGGGTAGTAACGTCATTAGAGCCATTCATCTAGCACCCTCCAATGGACATCGCTTCATCTTGGTAGCAATTCACTACTTTACCAAGTGGGTGGAAGTAGCTTCCTACAAGGCAGTCACCGCCATGGCTACGGACAAGTTTATTCAGAATAATATCATAGCCCAGTACGGGGTTCCTCACACGCTCATCTTCGACAATGGGAAGAACTTCAGGGCCAGGAGGTTGAAAGATTTCCTATAGAGCCTTCACATCAAACATCATAGATCCTCCCTGTACCACCCACAAATGAACAGTACCGTGGAGTCCGCCAACAAGAACCGTACCAATATCCTGAAGAAGAGGGCAGAGACTCACTAGGATTGGCATGACCAACACCCCTACGCATTGTGGGCCTACAGGACATCCGTCTGAACTTCTACAGGGGCGACTCCATACTCTTTGGTCTATGGGATGGAGGCAGTTCTCCCTATTGAAGTAGAGATTTCGTTGCTCAAGATCCTGAGGGAGGTAGAGCTGGAAGAGGCAGAATGGGTCGAAGATCAATGCATACAGCTAAACCTAATAGACGAGCGCAGATTGCAGGCCTTGCACCATGCTCAGTGCTATCAGAAACGCATGGCTAGGTCTTATCAAAAGATGGTCCGACCGAGAAGCCTAGTGCTTGGTGACTTGGTTCTGCAAGCAATCCATTTACTGAATTCCTATGGAAAGTTCTGACCCAATTGGCGAGGTCCCTTCGGCGTCAAGAAGGCTTTCTCTAGAGGAGTTGTGATCTTGGAGGACATGGACCATATCAAGCAGTCTGAGCCAGTTAATACCTGCTACTTGAAGAAGTACTACCAATGACTGGGTCCCAGCGCTGAGCAAAGGCTTACCCCTTTGTATCTGAGCACCCTGCATAATTGCATTCTGCATTTGTAATCTGCATCCTCGCATTTGTTCATTCTGTCTCATTGTACTCACATCGAGTTATTATAGCACGCATTCCTGCATTTGCACAACCCATACACTCAACATTCATGTTTCAGATTCTTGTATTAGCATACATGCGTATGCACCATTTGCATTTTTGCTCGATGATGAAATCGGAAAAGCTTAGCCTACCTTGGGAAAGCTTCTCACCTCCCGAAGAATTCTATCTGGATCATCTAACAAGTGAGGAAGCCACCCCCCATCATGAGCAGGACGAAGTTTTCAAACTCTCCAAAGACCCACACCACCAAGAGGGAGATAAAATGCTAGGGTGTGAGCAAGAGTGAGCACGAAAAATCATAATGCATAAAGGGCACAAAAGAAATGAGAAGACAGAAGTCAGCCCTAGAGAGGTGTGTGAGCCACTTTACCCACACTGTACCTTGGCGAGGAGTTGGGGCATACGCCTGAGCCATCATGCCATTAAAGAACTAGCCCCCCTTCTTAGAAAAGAGCCTCCCACCTTGGCGTACATTACCCTCGGAAGGAGTGGAGTGAGCCCACACACCTATGAGGGAGCAAAAGAAAAGTTGATAATAGAAAAGAGAGGGTGTGGGACCCAAAGAGTTTGATGCAAAGTCCTAGCCATGTCACCATTTGAACACTTACCATCCAGTTATCCATCATTTCAGTACCCACTATCCTAGCCCAACTGCCCTGCCACCCAGAGTGCCACCAGTCAGCTAGAGATCCAGATAGAGTCCTTCGGATAACAGGATCCGCCCATTCCCATTTTGGTAGACATCAAAGCTTTCCTAATGCTGAGGGTCCAGCATAACAAGTAAGCACAGTCCATGCATCTGCATCTGCATTAGTTCCCCCATCGCCGTGATCACGGGACAAGACTTTGCCCAATCGTCAGCCAGGGGCATGTCAATGGCCCTCATGGATGACATCAGTGGCCCACCTCCAGTACCAGGGGCATGTCAGCTTCCCATATGATTCACTTCCAACCACGGGCATGTCAGCTACCCACATGGTTGACTTCAGTAGAGCATCCACAGTCAGAGGCATTTTAGCTGTGTTTTAGCGGGTTTGTGCTTCACTAGGTGTTTTAGGCCATTTGTTTGGTGCAGATCGACAGCCCCACACGGAGGGTCAGTGAAGGGAATGGACAAAGGCAGATCATCGAGCCCAGCAGTGCCCCACTCAAGACTCCAGAGACTAGGGAACTTTAGCATGGACCCCGTGTCTGGGAGCCGCGTGGTAGCTACGCGTAGGTCATGCGCATTTTTGCCAGGGGCCAGCATACAGCAGAATGTACCCTCTGCATGCCCGCACGGGGACTGGACCTGACAAGTCACGATAATGTACCCAATCTACGCCCTCTAAAGGAAAGATGTTTTGGCCGGTCCCAATGATACAGGGGAGCTATTGAAAGAGGTTGGTCACAAAAGGAAATAAAAAGGCACACAGTGAAAGAGCATATGTTCTTCATTCAAATTCAAGTTCAAGAGTACAAGCATTGAAAGAAATTACAGGAGAGCACTACATATGCTCGAATCAGCTGTTCCCTCTAGTCCGGGGCCTCTTCGAGCTGCTAGCACTGTTGAAGAGAGGAGTGCCAAGGGCTACTTCGATGATCGGCCAGTCCATTTGTGTATATACCCTATATGCCTTAGAGTATCTAGTGCCTCTCACTAGAGTCAGATCACCAGAGCTCACGCCGATTCGTAGCAAACAAGCCAACTCAATAGTCATGGTAGTCGAATTATGAGGATACAACCGGAACATGACAGGCATGGGAGATTGTTCAAAAGCACCCTGGTAGAAACCAAACTGGTGCAAGACACGAGTAGGGTGATACTGCACTCCTCCAGTAAGGCCGGGAAGAACGGCCACTCTCATGTCAATGTCGTTGAAGAACGCAATGAAAGGTTCCGCAGTTGATGGGACAATTTGCTAGGTGATCAGACTCTCGGACAGCCCCTCCAGCTTTTCATAGAACTCCTGTACTCCAGAGATGGTCCGAGAATGCCCGCTTTGGAGGTAGGCCTCAAATGCTGGTCTTTGGGGGCGCAGGACCTCGACTCCCATGTGAGCCGCTAGCCACACTTGTCCAAGCATTAATTCAGTATACGGATATGCCAATAGCAGTAGAATTTATAGTTACCTGCACTATTGCACCACAGCCGTAGAAGTGGCAATACCGATGAAGAGCACGATCCAGGCCCTGGTAAGTCTCAGCCAGGATCATGGGAGCGAGATCTATTTGTTTGCTCACCACTGCCAAGGTGATATCAACTACCTCGATTGCTACAGTAATCCGGCCATGACTAAATATGAGCTCTCCAAGAAAGCAGAGGGCGAAGCCACTCAGCCAAAGGTCGTCGCCTAGCACAGAGCGCCTCATGACCAATTCATCAAGGAAGTCCAAGCGTAACATGGGTTCAGAGCCGTCTGTATAGATTAGGTGCCTCTGGCATTCTGCAGTGTTCAAGCCAGTTAGCTGAGAAAGGAATGATGCATACCCGTCCCAGCGCATGAAGACTAGGGGCCCTAACAGTCGTGACAGGCCACAGATCCGCCTGGTTTCTTCCAATGTGACTGCCAACTCCTCACAACCGAACCGAAATACATGGTGGGCTAGTTTCCAGAATCTAGACACAGCACTTAGGAGATATCGGTTCACCTCGATATCCTTGATCTTCAAGAGGCGCCCAGAGATTCCCCAAAACCACAGTTTCTCCCGGTCATTGTCGGAAAGCATGCCAATCTAGCACCTCAGCACATCCGAGCAATGGGGAGTAACCATTGTTGGGAAAGCCTGGAAAATCCATAGAGAAGCCATGTCAAGGACCTGCACCTTGCATCGTTCCCACCTTGCCATGGAAGCCTTACCATGCCACCCAAGAGTAGAGCACCAGCCATTGGAGGAGAGAGGCCCAGTGAAGCAAAGCCCTAGCCACCGGCGGAGGAAGAAGCAGCAGAGGAGGCATTGCCGGAGAAGGAGTAGGTGTCGTTAGAGAAGGAGGAGACGTCGCCGGCGGGAGTAAGGAGAAAACCACGGAAGAGCCTTGGGCAGAAGAACTGTGAGAGGCGTCCCCCTCATTCAAGCAAGGTCAGCTTGAAAGGAGGGAGAAGAGCCCGTGAGTAGCCACAGGACAACGACCCTTGACTGTGTTAGATGTCACGCGCGTCGTGTTTGCGCGCTAGACATACGCGTGTTGATCAGGAAATTTGGGCCTTGTGATGGAGGCGCTGATGAGAAGCGTGTGTCACATGCACGTGTCCACTAGGGAGTTTGGTCCTTCAACCTAAGGTGCTGATGGTTAGCACGTGCCACTTGTGCGTGTCCACCAGAGACTTAGACCTTCATTGGTGCTACGCTGTTGAGGCGAGCAGGCCACAAGCGCATGTGCCACAAGACTCATTAACCAAGCCACTGCTGTTCTAAGGACTCACGTAACTAGTGCAAAAGAATTGAACCATTGTTGTTCTACATATAAAGCACAAGAGCCAAACAACCAAAGGCAAGCAATTTAAAAAGCATTCATCCAGAAGCAGTCACTTAAAGAGTAATTCAAGTTTACAGAATCAAGGTTTACAATCGGAGATGTTTACAGACACAACACAAGAGATACATGTTATTGAGCAGATTACTCCCAAGCCTCGTCCTCACTCTCATATGGTTCCCGTCCTTGGGAGGCACGAGTAGAGTGACGCTCACCTTTGGGCCAGAGCATACGGGCAGTCGCAGCTGATGTCGCACGAGCACAGGAGGGTGTAGAAGTGGAAGTGCCTATCAGGTCCCCTGCGATAGAGGTATCCTCCTCAAGGTCGGAGTCAGCCTCATCACCACTACTCCCGAGGACGACGTCCTCCAGTCGGTATCCCTGTGATAAGAAGTTCAGTCCTGCATGTTCGCAGAATGCGGTAAACACAGAGTAAGGAAAACACTTACCTCCCTGTAGGCTTCTCGCTGGGCTTGTTACAAATGAGAATGGTGTTGTCAGCATAACTAGATATGAACAATTAAGAATTAAAACAAAGGGGGAGAATTCATTACCTTGGCTCATCGCATCCGAGCGTAGAAGTCGCTCAGCCTGCCTTCGAATCGCTAAAATAAAAGTAATTAGCTATGTTAGAACAGCCAGAATCATAAGATCAGTTTATGCCACAAGCTATAAGTAAGACTTACCTCGACCTAGTTCTCTGAGAACCACATATCCCGCTATTGTTCCTGAAGGTCCTCCTCGAAGAGGTACGGCTTGCAGGCACGCTCGTACCACTCCTGGTATTCATCATAACTAGCAGGGTGGAGGATGTACCGACTTCGATCAACCATGATCTTCGTCGCAATGGAGCAAGCTCGCACACGGGTGGTGGCCCGAGGTACCATCTCGATGGGAGGTGGAAGTGGAATACCAAACCCTAGGGTGAATTGATGGCAAACCCGGCCAGGCAAGTAGGACATGGACTTCTTAAAGTAGAAGAATTTCATCTACTTCTGGTGGTAGGTCCAGGCAGAGTTCAAAGGCTCCCATTCTAGCCCAGTGTATCGCTCAAATGGCCTCAGCTCTACCTGTACAAGGCAAAACCGAACACTAGTCAGTCCAACAGGATATTAGAAAGCAGAGAAAGTAGTGAACAGGGGCATGGCTTGCAAACTCACATCATGAATTAACAGGAGGTCCAGAAGATAGCGGTACGATTCATAGTTGTATACCCCGACTATTGTACGATGGTTTGGCTCGCACCACTGCCGTAGGAACGGGAGAGGTTTGGGGCGAAGGTGAAAGAAATAGTGCCCCCGCATGCAATGCTCCATCCACCAGTACTGCAAATGTAGAAAAGCAGGTCAGGGCATAATCGTACTGCTAAACTAAAGAAGATGACACAAGGGATTATCGTCAACAGTGGGTAGAGCCCCACGTTGGACCTTTGATTGCTCCTTACAACGTTGTCTAGGCCATAGAGCATATAAGTATAATTGGTACCGCCCCTGTCATACCGGTCCAGGTCAGCGAGGTATATCAGCTAGTCCGCTAAGACACAGTACTCAGTGGTGTCACAGAAAATGAGGGCCATCAGCTCCATTAGGAAGTAGCGAAGTACAAACTCCGCCTCCCTTGATCCCGGTATTGGATCTAGCCAGAACAGATTTCACTCTCTGATCCAGTTGTAGCAAACGTAGTGCGCAGACCGAGTCAGTGGTGGACACTCACGACCTAGGAGCTCAGTAACGTTGGCGAACCCCAAGGTAGCCTTGCCAACTATAGGCTCCTTCCCGAAACAGAAGTCCGTCAGGAGCACCCAATGCTCCTGTAGGATCGTCATCTCACCGAAGGGAAGGTGGAAGGTGTGAGTCTCATGTCGCCATCGCTCCGTGAGTGCTCGGAAAAAGTCGTAGTGCCTGTGAGCAGCCTGGAAGCGCAGGAGACTCCCGAACGGGGTGCGATGCAGCAGGAATTCCTTCAGAAAGCCAGGGAGATGCTCGAAGTGTTCCAACATTGGTGTCCAGAGACACCGCATCACTCGCCCGGTATCGCCAACCTGAGGAGCAAAGAAAGGCAGAGTCAGAAATCAGTTACACCATATAGATTTGTGCAGAAAAGGTGATTGTGCACCTCGAAGCCATCACAGTTGCTAATATGGTTCTCATCCAACAACCGATCCCCAAAATTGCGAAATTCCTGCCAAAAGAAATTTAGTTCAACAAACATAAAGCAGGCACAAAGAAAAGACCAGAGTAGGTGGAGTTTTGGGTTTTCTTACATCCTTGGGGATGTTGGGCATCACCTCCTCCGATGTCCGGGAGCTAGAAGCGGCCCTGGATCGTGAACTGGATTCGCGACCCCGAGCCTGTGAACTAGAGGGCACCCTAGATCGTGAGCCAGACCTGTGACGTTGAGCTCGCGAACTGGAGGCAATCTCGGTCGCCTGAGACACCTCCAGCTCAAAATCAGAATCAGATTGCAAAGGCGGAGTCGTGTTTAAGTGTGCATGTTATCGAATAATCCAGCAAGTAGGAATTTGTAATCAAAGGCAATATTCAAACAAAACCAGAGTATTCATGCACAAAGTCAATAGCATAGCATTTTGTGTTGTTATTCAAAAAAATATCATGGCATTCTACAGTGCTTGCTTGAACAGGAATTCAAAGGCAATCCAGACGTGGACCACTACAGAACATTGGTTTTTCCTTAATTGGATGGTGTTTTGCAGTGATCACTCAAGCAAATAGTGGTTTTCATTCTACAATGACTATTATATGAGGTTTTCCACAAAAAAGAGGCAGCACCGGAGCCCACCACCAGCCCACCGCCAACCCACCACCACTGACGTAGTCTCCGACGACAGCTAGCTGCCATGTGGGTTCAACAGTAGCTCGCCTCCCATGGCCCAGCCACTGTGTCCCAGAGGCCCCTCAACCGCCCCTCCGACGAACCACGCCGTCAGCGTCAAGTAGCCCAATGGTGATGGGAGATGGCGTGGGAGAAGCTCACATGGCCATGGAAGAAGGAATACAAAACGAAAAGCGGGGGACGAGAGAGGTACCATCTTGCCGCCGTTCCTACCCCTTTGCGTTAGTGAAGCATTCCTCGCCAGAGCCCGTGCCGTGCACCAAGTCCCGCTCTGCCGCTCCCCACGCCCATGCACCTTCGCCGTGCCTTGTGCAAACATCGAAGCCCACACCGGGTCCTACTCTGTCGTGCTCACGCTGCTCCGCCACTCCACGTCCTAGCCGTCGCTCGTGTTGGAGAAGAAGCAGCGGGAGGTGAAGAGGCGTATAAGGAGAACGGGGTGGCTCGTTGGGTTGTTGAAGAAATTTAAATGAGATTGCCTTTGTTTTATGGAGGAAGGCATGCAAAGTTGGGAGGGGAAGACCAACCGCCATGCACTCATTCACACAGTAGAAACTACCGATGGGTCCTGCGAGGTTTGAAAAATTTGCTCCAATCCTTTGAAAATTTTCGCAAAACTTTGGACCAAACTACAATTTACCCAAGGAAGGGCAGAACCATCCCTTAGAAAATTGGAAAAGCCAGAAAAGTCCGTGCAGCCTCCAGGTCTCCAGACAAGGTTTCTGGAACAGAAATCGCCACCCGGATCAGCCTTGAAAGTCAATTTTGCAGTTTTTTACAATAGTTTCCAGAAATTACAAATAGGTCCCGAGACTTTTCCAGATGCCAAAAAGCTTTCTCTTGTCAAGCCTTACCTACCAGAACTGATCCAATGAACTTCAATCAGCATCAGTCTATCCATTACTGTAGAAAATTCCAAAATGAATCAAACTGAAAATTTTGCAAAGAGGCCCCGATAATTTCTATATTGACCGGGGCTCAGCGTGTGCAATCGGAAGTGAAGAGAACACATCGAATGTTTGGCTAGAGCATGGGCATCACCTTTGGAACAACAGTTTGAGCTTAGGGACAGTTCAGGGAAAATTTATAGAAAAGCCCCTACTATTTCCTGAATTGCAAGAGAGTCCTACCTATCACCGGAACAGATTGTCTACCGGATTCGACTTCCTTCGGGAGATCGAAAGTGCCCCTTTACACATGAATCCAGCTTATGCTCGAGCATTTTCAGAACTAGATGGTTCAAGGCAAAATTAACGTTTTGCGCCTATCACTGTATAGAGGAATTTTGAGCCCTGATCACCCACTAGAGGCTCTTGCATACCTTGTGACGGTTTCTAGAGGCACCTGTTGGAGCAGAGTCAGCTACGTACATAATTCAGTGGAATCTGACAGAATACAGATTTGCCCTTGCCTTGTCGAAGTTCGGAGAGCACCCAGAGCGAGGCAGCATCAGACTGGCAGCTTGTTTTCTCTTTCTTGGCGGTTCCTAACCATTGCATGTATCCTGGCAACGACTCGATTAACTCTTTCTTGGTGGTTCCCAACCGTTGCCTGTATCCTGTTAACGACTCGGTTCACTCTCTCTTGGTGGTTCCTAGTCGTTGCCTGTATCCTGACAATGACTTGGTTCACTCATTCTTGGCGGTTCCCAGCCGTTGCCTGTATCCTAGCAACAACTTGGTTCACTCTTTCTTGGCGATTCCCAGCCGTTGCCTGTATCCTGGCAATGACTCAGTTCACTCTTTCTTGGCGGTTCCCAACCATTGCCTGTATCCTAGCAACGACTCGGTTCGCTCTTTCTTGGCGGTTCCTAGTCGTTGCCTGTATCCTGGTGTAGACACCCCGATTTTGAGGTGACCCAGGAATGAGTGTCCCTATGTTGCTTTGAATGTGATCAGCCCTTAAACCGAGCCCCAAACCCATTAGCCAGAGCCCAAATCAGACATCTGTAAGCAGGGCTGGCGCACCAACTTGGCGCACCAAGCTGGCGCACCAACTTGGCGCACCAAGTTGGCGCACCAAGGTGGCGCACTAAATAGGCGCCCAGCCGTTTCCAGACCGTGGCTGTTGACCTTCCACCTTCCGGGCTGTTACTCTTGCAAACGAATGTGCCAACGAATATTCGAGGCTTTTCGTTTGCAAGACCCCTTTGTAACCCTCCA
>JAMKQA010122407.1:0-11561 GCA_024699735.1 Posidonia australis | reverse complement strand
CTTCCCGGAGAATAACTCAAAACACTTGAAGGCAAGAGTGACCTTTGAACACCTTGTGATCTCGCTCTTGCTTGTCTGAATGAAAGTTGAAGCTCTTTGTACTTGAAGCGAAGTATTGATGGAATTTTGACTCACTCACTTGAAGCACTAGAAGTATGATTGCTCAATGAAAATTCAGTGGTTTGTGAGCTGCATATGGACCTTAATTTATAGTGTTAGGCTTTCCTTTAAGTGTGACTAACGACTAGTAAATCTTTTGTTTACTGACAAAAGATTCAGTATGCCGAAATTATTCGGTCGACCGAAATATGTAACGGTCGGGATAATTTGATGTTCCGAAATATTTCGGTCTGCCGAAATTGCTATCAATTTCATTGGTCCTTGAATTTCTGTATACCGCCTGATGTGTCGTTTTCTCTTGATTCGGTATACCGAAAATATTCGATATGCCGTTTTGCTTGCAACTTCATTTCCTCTTTGAATTTCGGTGTGCCGTTTGATGTATCGTTTTCTCCTGATTCGGTATACCGAAAATATTCGGTATGCCGTTTTACATGTGACTTACAAATCCTTTCTTCCTTTACATATCAATACATTTTTATATCTCAAGAATACAAATATGTGATCATTACTTCTCATAACACATACTTATATGAATGTTTTACAATGTAGTACTTGAATTCTTCATATGACCTTATATAGTCACCTGTGTTTAATCACACTAAAATTGTTATCATCAAAATAAATATAAGATTTTTCAACAAAAAGACTATTTACTTTTAAAGTATTTGATCATTCATATACTAGTAAAGCTATAACAAATATGATAGAAGATATTTACTAAAGAATATAACATATATTATAAAATTAATACAAGTTTTTTTTTATTGCTTCTAATAATTATGTTACAATAGAAATATTAAAAAGAAATATAAGACTAATATTAAATAGTGATTTATTTCATTGTAGGTGTTGTTGCCACATTTTAAATTTAATTGTACAAGATATTATAGATTACATTAGGTCTTATATAGAAAATATAAGATCAACTATTCTATTTATTCAAACATCAGCTAAAAGATATTAAGAATTTAAACATCTATGTACAGAAAGTTATTTAAAACCTAAAAAATTTAAGTTAGATGTTTAACATAAATGGAACTCAACATATAATATGTTGAGTTTAAGTTTACCTTATAGTAACATAATTATAGCATTTTATAATGGAAAATATAATTATTTATTAAATGATGACGATTAGCAAAATTCTAACATAATTCATAATTTTTTAGAATCATTTTATAATACAACTAAACAATTATCATGTCAATATTATCCTATTAATTCTCTAATTTTAATTAATTTATTTAATATTACAAACATTTTTCAATAATATCCAGATATCTCATCTTTTGTAAATATTATTAAATTAGTGGAAGATGAATATAATAGTTATTGGAATGTCTCCAATGTGGACATGTTTAGCATTAATTATGTATCCTAGGTATAAATTATTTAATTGTATGATACTTATAGATGATATTCTTAGTAACATGAATAAAAGTGAAAGAATAGATACATTTAATAATAAAATTAAGACAACTTTATGCGCATTATTTGTAGAATATGTTATAATTTATGGTGAAAGTAGTTCTAGTGCTCATACGTCTAGTTTGTAGGAACACATACTACTAGTAGTAGTGGTAATTCATTTTAGAGTAAATTAAATAAGAAAAAAATACGTAAAACCAAACACAATAATGAATTAAAAAATTATTTAGAAAATGAGTTTGCTTTTAGTGAAATAGAAATAGATAACTTAGATATATTAAAATGATGGTCAAATACTACAATTAAATTTCCTTTAGTTTCTAAAATGGTTAAAGATTTACTAACGATTCTAACGTCTATTGTGGCGTCGAAGTCTACAATTTTTGCTGGTAAAAGAGTTTTAAGTGATAAAAGATGTAAATTATCAGAAAAGTCTGTAAAAGCCTTCGTATACTTAATGAACTAAAACGATGCGATTAATTTTCAGAGGCTGAACTTAAACGATAAATTAGAAGACGATGAGACAACATCAACTTCAATGGGAACAGATTCTACTTATGATTAATTTATGTTGATGTAAAATAAAAAATTGTAAAAATGTAAAATGTTGAATATCTTATGCATTTTTTATTTTGTATGTATATATCAAATATTTAAATATTTAATAATAAATATTTTTAATTTTTTTTTAAAAGAGGCCGACCCCACCCAACTTGGCTCATTGGTGGGCCATGGACCTTGTCAAGCCTGAGGTTTATTAAATTTGACCCAACTCGACCTAGTCTAGACCGGTCCAGGCCACGCCTTTCACCTCGCTTAGTCCAATTTGCAAGTCTATAGACAAGTTGATCCGAAAATAGAAATCATAACCACATACTTCATTTCTTTTCTTGATAAGAGATCAAGGTCACTTCCTTTTCACCTATTTACTCGAAATCAACGATTGACAAAAATTCAAACCCCAACAACTCATTGGGCGAGTGCAACACAAACACACACACCCCACACATCAAAAATCAAGACCAGCCCAACCATTATGTTTGGGGACCAAAAAATGAGACGAGCACCGTACTCCCGGGCCACACTGTGTAACTGAAAACCAACTCATTATTTCGTTTTCGGAAAGTAACAGCCCAATAAAGCACAATCGGCCCAGAGTCCAAACGCATCTTACGTTTCCCAACTTGCTAAGAGCGGAATGGCCCCCACAACAAAGGTGATAAGGTGGGGGCAGTGTTGGACGCGTACCGTGATCCATGTGTGGTGATGAACCCTTGGTGGGCCTTGTCTGTCGCCCATGACACCAATGCCTACTTGACATCCATGTTGCATGGGATTTCAGGTGGGGGTTTGTTTGTTTGGAAAATTTTGTTGGGTAACTTTTAAAACTGCGGTTTTTCCTTAGAAATGGTAATAGTACAACAGTTCTTCTAAATACTACTAATTTCTCTCAAACAAGTAGCTTTTAAAATATGATTTCTTTACATTTTCAAAAATTAAAGTATGATTACTTCTAGTTAAAACCTAACTTCTACACTTAATCCAAAAATTAAAACTTTACTAGACGAACCTCAAGAAATAAAATAGGTGATACTAGGAAATGTTAGAGAGTACCCAATAAAGGAAGGAGCTGAATTAGAATGGAACAATGAACTCAAACTCATCCTTTTGTTACAACTAACACTAAGTATTCTGGAATGTTTATGAGCCCCCAATCAAAGACTGTAATTTGGAACGAAACAATTGTTTGTTTTGGTCTTGTTATTACCATGCACCTTATGAGCATGTTCCATATGTCAAACCATTGATACACTGGATGTGAGGAGCGTTTTTCAGTAGACTTCTGGTTATAGCAAGCCGGAGTGCCTGCCTTCCTTCTCTCACTTTGGAAAGATTTTCCGGACTTTTTTCCTTAATAAGATATTCGATTTGAAGCATTGTACAAAATGAAGTGTAACGATTTTTTTTAATACCTGCCCGCGAATACAACTATATTGTCTTCGGAGTCATGCTACCAGAAATCTACAACGTTTTAACCGTACCTGTTCTTATCTGTTGAACGATTTGCTCTTCAAGTAGATGGTCGACCTTCCTACCATCTGCCGTCTATGTAGACTTTCAGAGCTTCAAGTAAATTTACACATTGACGAGGGCTAATCATTGAATTGTGTAACAAAAAAGATTGAACTGGTAACCCAGGCCACCATCTGAGATATAACAGCAAGTTTTGGACTTGGGTTTGATACTGAGCACATCATAATGATTCAGGCAATGATCATTTTCCTAGCATGGTCTAAAAATTTAGTTGGTCCTGTGCCTCTTCTAATCTTGTAGTACCAGAATATGCTCTAATCGCAATTCCTGCCAACCATTGCTTCTGTTTTTAAGACCCTGTCCTGGCCCATGTTGCCTTTTGCTAATGGATTGGCATTGGAAAGAGGGTGGTGGTCATTGTCAAGGTCGGGAAAAGTAATAAATCAGCATTCAAGAGTAAAACAACTATAATAATGCATAATATCTGAATGAGAGGTGGAGATGACACAGAAACTAGTGATCCGCAACAGCCACAGTCGGTGCCACAGGCTATGGATGGCACTGTTGACTTGCGATCATCTTTCCAGCCATGATTCACGACTCCACCATCCTCTTGTTTGTTGTACAGCTGCTATTTCTTGCGTGTTGCATCACATGCTTCTGAAAAGTTGGATGGGAAGAGAATTCAGAAATCTGAGTCAATCGGTAATCCCAATAGCTTCTGTTATGATGAATTCTTTCAAATGAACCGTTGATAAGTGTTATGGTATAGGGATACGAGGATCGAGAATATGAAGGATGGAATAACAGGATGAAGGAGACGTATAATAACAAGAATAAAGAGATGAAACACAGAGAGATTTACAGTGTTTTTATAACAGAAATGTGATGAATTAACTATCAAAAATGTAGAATAGAAATGGTATTAGAGTATATTGAGAAATGCAATCAACATTGAAAAAACTTGTAGAAAGAAAAATATAATTCAATTAATCCCAATATAAGGTTTTTAAGTACAGATGTTCCTTGCATTTATTTGCAGGATTGGATCAACAACAATGGAATCTAGTACCGCAACAAATGCTAATCTCCCTACACCTGTATAATGATGAAGGCCCTCCATCAGAATTTTTTACAAGCATATACTGAAACACACCGACGTATTATATATATAAGAGGTTCTTACATTTACGAAATTTATAACCAACAGCAGGGAGAAGATCGGTCACCTGAACTTCATAAACAGTTCAGCAAAATGAATGGACTCCACTGCAACAAAGAAAACGATCAAGAACTTGACAATTACTAACTAAGAGGATCAGAAGAAAACAGGCTGCCACGTTTCCCGAGCTATCAGAAGAACCAGTTATATCCATCCTGCTTCTGCAAAGGCTCCACATTTCCTCTAGGCAGTCCGTCCGTATAATCCACTGTGGGTAAGCTAAAAGGAGATCCAAATCTGAAATCTGAATTCATTTCTGCAGGCTGGTTCTCAAATGACTGATCAAAGTGGACATCACCCCTAACAAATACATGTTGCTGCATCGAATTGTTCGTTCCCTCAAACGTGTTCGATCCACCCATTCCATTTCCCGGTCCGAAGAAGTTGTCATCCATCTCGACTCTAGGTTGATGAGGATTCATGTCTTCCACTAGATTAACAACCTTGTTAGAATGCATACTGCTGTCGTAGTATGTCATGAGCTCATTGATTGTCCTCTGTCCATCTCCTGTAATTCCCAAGGCAGACATGTTCATTGAGTTCATATTTCCAGAATGCTGGGGCGGCTTTTGCTGTGGAAAAGGCAGAGAGAAAACCGAGGGTTTGTCTTCGTTCACCTGAAAACCATTCACACCAATGGCCTGAGAGAAATCATTCCTGCATGAGCAATTGTACTGATGATTGTTCCTGAGATTCTTGTCCAAAAATCCAAAGTGGTAATTGTGGTGAGGGCATTGAATATTCTCACAGGTGTAGACGCCATGATTCATCACCGGTTCAGCATCGCTTGTTGGCCCTCTCTTCCGAATGAAGTCCATACCACTCTCTTCCCTGATAGTAGCTGGAGCCAAATGCCTCTCCTTTCCAGCAAAAGCACCCAAATTGTACATCTTAGCATCCCCTGATTTGCACTCCATCTCAGCATTAAGGTCATCATCAGCACCTTCCACGTCATATTCGTTGTTGGAGCTGCTGAAAGAGAATGTTCTATTGGCAATGCATGCTGAAGATAGAGGACATGCCTCCGGATTGAGCTGCCGAGATAAGATCTCCTCCTGGTTGATAACAGCCAACCAAGTTGCGCTCTCCTTAGCAGTCATTTTGTCTTGGAGACACTTTGATTGGCGAACAAGTTTGCGGATTTTTGCAATATCAGGGGACATATGCTTGATCACAGCAGTGAGAACAGACACCTTCCACGCCTTCTTAAGATCATGAGGCTTCTTGTAAGGTGGGGGCCCCTGTTCCTTGGGGATCCCTAGCTGAAGCCACCACTCCTCGTTGCCAGTCGGCCACCATGGTGGAGCAATCCCTTTCTCCAATGGAAACCTTCTCTGAGGAGGATCACAGTGTTGCATCAGTGCTGACAGAAGAGATCCGAGAGTAGTGTCCTGAAGCTCTTGCAAAGTATGAGGTGTTGACACGGCAGAGTTCAACTCATCATTGACCCCTGGGATCGCATGATCAGCCAGATACTTAGCAATAGCAGCCGGGCCATTACGGTCGAAGCGAACACGTTCCTTCCACCAACCACGGAGATTATCAGAGGCACCACTCACTGGCTTCCCCTTCTCAGGAATTATGCCATAAACAAAACCTTGAGCTTTGCACACCTCCATCATCTTGAGCATATACTTGAGGATGCCATCTTGTGCACGAGACATCTTTTTGCGCCTTGCCTGCTCTTGAGATTGACGCAGCTTTGCTGCATCACCCTGCTCTTTGTTCTTGTTCTGCTGCTGCTCTTTCAGGCGCCTCAGCCGCATCCTGTCCCTCCACATCCTCCTCTCAAGTTCATCAACCTCAATTTCTTCTTCACTTTCTTCATCATCAGGCAACACCTCAGAGAAGTTTTCCAGTTGAGGGCCTACCAGATCTCCTTCTCCATACACATGATCAGCGCCAGTGGTATGACGTGGAGGAATAGAGGAGAAATCAAGGTTCTTTTCGCTGGATTGAGCAGGAAGTTGTAAGAATTCAAGGTTCCCAGAAAAGCAAATATCTTCCAGAGTTAAAGCACCCATTGATAAAAAAAAAGTACACAGGAGCGACACGCTTAGATGTCAGGGAAATGGGAGGCCAGATTTTCAATAGTACCTACAATTCAGAAAAACAAATCAGTAATTTGACAATTCATACAAACGAGTAAGATAATTTTCAAAACTCCATTAACTAAACCATACAATGAGGAAAATCTAACATTAAGATTTAAAATTTTCAGGAACAGATGAATTGCAAATGAACCACTAACAGCAAAAAAACCATTGACCTTGAAATAAAATCACAATTTATAAATCTCATAGAGGTTATTGCCATGTACATATTACATGAAAGACACCATAAAACTACAAACAGATCTATATGAGGAACAACCAAAATGTTCCTATAGAAAAAGAAAATCAGAATTTTTAACTGAGCTGAAAAAGTTGGGAATTGAAGCAAAATCTAAAAATTATTCTTTCATGTATGGTAAAGCTTTAATATTAGTAAAGCAAGTCATATATTGCTTAAAGAGAAACATCTCATCATAGCATGACCACTAGATAGTAGTGCTTTGATTTATTTATTTTTTTGTAGTGAAATACAAATTCATCAAGTGTATCTAAATATAAACTGTATATGCAATAGCCAGAATATCACATGTTAGAAACAAAATATATTGTTATAACCTTACAGACGGAGAAACTACTACTAGGCTACTACCATATCCTCTATATGCTTTAGAGTGACAGATATGTGATTAATTTAGTCTTTTCACACATGAAAGTATGAAACTAGCTTTAGAAGCATGTTGCAGCTAACAACAGCTCCATAGATAGAAATGTAAAAACAAACAGAAACTGGGCAACAGTCCCTATCGTAAAAAAAGAAGACGTAAAAAACAAACAGAAACAAATCAAGAACAATTGCTCTTTAAAATCATTAAACATTACAAAGACAGGCAATACAAAGAAAAGAAGTTTTGCCATAAAGACGGTAATAGCAAAATTTGCCAACAATAGCCATCCAACAGATACAAATAACAGGAGGAAAACCAAAAAAAGACAGTGAAATGGTTGTTGTAAACAAACACATTTTTGTTACATGAAGAATCAACAGTATCATCAACTGAATCTGCTCAAGTGGGAGAAAAAACGTGGGAGATCCAAACCGTTTATTTCAAATTACGAAAAGAAGCATATGCTAACTAAAGGCAATTTCAGAAGGGGAAAGAATAGTTTTGGAGAGAGAAGAAAATTGAACTAGAACAGAAAGGGCTCGAAAATGTTTTTAAAAGGAAAAACATTAGAAGTGAAATTATAAATATTTATACAACTCAAACTATAATTAAGAAATAATAAGTTATAGAAATCCTTCACTTGTAACCAAAAGAAAAGCTCAATCAAATTCTTCGTATAAAAGTCCTAATTTCAGATCAGGTTAAGGTAGCTTCTAGTCAGATCGAAATCGACAATATCAGATCTCCCTTCATGAACGAAATTCACAAAAAAAGGGGGGTTTTTTTATGGGAAGCGAAGGCCTCTTAGCCAGGATTTGAATAAAAATAAAGGCCAAGATGGAGATGAAATTCCGGAAACTATTGGTAATGATGAGAAAAGAGGGTCCCTACGTGAGACACTAATTGAGATAAGAAAAGAAGGATTTAATCCGTTTGTTTCCGAGGGGAGCTTTCAGTTCAAAACCACCGCTTCCAAATCGGAAAAGGAGCTTGAATAATGAATACACACGGATAGTTGGATACAATCCAGGCTTTATTTCTCCCTCCTTCTCTGCTTGGCAAAAGAAACCTTCCCTTCCAGCATCGTGTCCAGAAGGAGTTCTGATCATTAATCCATCACGAAGAAGAAGAGGAGATGGAAAACCAAAACTTTTTGGGCAGATTAGTTAAGACTAACCAACCATTAAAAACAAACAAAAACTGGGAAACAAAAATTTGTAGACAGGCAAATTAAGAAGAAGAATGGAACCGAAGTGCATATATACAAATAGGTCTCTGCAACTACCAGTACAAAATTTCAGATTCTTATTTCTGCCTCATGAAAGCAATCGATCAATCAGCAAGTCCAGGAAGAAAAGTCAAAACTTGGAAGAATAATAATAGGGAAGGAAGGAAGAAAAAAAGTACATAGTACCCACTTGGGAAAACAGCAATAATCAATGAAAAAACAAAACTTTTACTGAAAACACCAACAAAAACGAACAGCAGGGATAGGAGAGTGCACAGACGCTAGAAAACAGAGCAGCAGCAGCGGAAGAAGAATTAAACTTACAGGAATCTCCTCCTACTCCTTTAGGGAATCAAATACTCCATTAAAGCAGCAGCAGCAGCTGCTGCAGCTTCTCCAGACCTCCAGGAAGAAACAGCACCAGAGAAGGAAGGGAGGGGAAGGGCTGTGGGAGTGAGGTTGTGGTGTGGGGGATGGTGGTGGGGGAATGGAAAGTTGTAGGGAAGGGGGATCAGGCTGTTGGAAAAGACGTGAGAAAGTGGTGAGAGGATAGCAAGTGGTGATGGACTGATGGTGGTGGGAGACTGCTGCTTGTGGTTGTGGTGGTGGTGATGGACCGATGGGGGTCCTATTCTATCTTCAATCTCGACCAGACGAAGGGGCGATGTCAAAAGGAAGGATGAAATACTTGATGTTTATTACCGCGGTCACTGCCCGTGGCGCAGCATGACGTGAGAGGGAGGGAGTGGTGGTGGCAGCAGCAGAAGAAGCAGAAGAAGAAGAAGACGAAGAAGAAGAAGAAGAAAGCGGTGAGACGCGAGGAGAAGCGACGGGTTCGGGCGCTGTGAGTTAACTCGTTTGCCTGCCCTTTCACCATTTCTACCGCTGCTTCTTGCATTCCACGTGCATCACATTTTTTCATGGCTTTTATGTTTTAACTGTTTTCTTTTTGTTGTTGTGTTAAGTGGTGGTGTTCTTGTTGCCGACTTTTCTTGCATGCTGTTGTCTTTTATTGGGTTTCCTTTATGGTTCTCTATTTATTTGGTTCTTTATTTTATTTTATTTTAATTGCTTTCTTCGTACGTGGTTTCGTTTTCTCCAACCTAGATAATAGGTAAATGATATAAATTCTCATTACTCTGGAAAAACATAAGGTGCATTATCACCAATAACAACTGGTTAGATTAAATTTGTCCCACACGACAAAATATTTAAGTGAAAATTGTAATTCACAGAAGCAGATCTACATTACATTTTTCATATTACTTGTTTGTAAATTATAAATTAACATTTTTTTTTTTTTGACAATGGTAAGTAAATTATAAATTAACATGACAACGTAGGCTTCCCACTGTTAAGTGTAAAAATGATTTGTTTGATTCGAATGAGTCATGCTCCCTCTGTTCCATTTTCTATCGAATAACCTTTTCTGTTGATTGAAATTAATCATAATAAGGTAGTGCACATGTTACTTTGAGCCCTTTTTTTTTTTAAACATGGAGTTGATGAACAACGAAACTTAATGGTAGAATAAGGCAGGATTGCAAACTGCACTAACATTGTCCTCCTCATATGTTATGAAACTCACAAAATTGTGATTAGGGGTCTATATGCCATTTGCAAAAGTTGTACTTCATTGAAAACGGAAATCCCGGAATCTGATTCTGACAAACGATAAGTCACACATTATTACCAACTTGATTGGCGATCATATGAGTTTATTTAGACGTGTCACTCAACGTCTTATGCTGAAGTCATGTTCTTGACATTGACGGTATGCCCATTCTTCTTATGGCAAAATTAAACTTCTGTAATCCTCTCATACGAGAGGTCAAACTTTTAGCTATCTAAAAGCATACAAACAATGTTACGTGGAAGTCTCCTACAAGTATCAAACAAACTCTTAAAATAGAATGCAAAGTAGCATCAAAATGCCACCATATTTTTCATGATTTCTTAATGACCCTCGTGTTGGTTTAAATAACAGAAAACTTGCAGTAAATAATAGTACCAAAACTTTGACTTGTGGACTTTTTCTGAGCTGTAGTTTTTATCATTCTGGTGTGTGATGGTTCTACTTCTACATCGTGTCTTCTATGTAAACATCTGATGAATCATACCTTTGAGTGAACAGTTGATGTGCTTGTGAATGATACATTTTCTTTTCACAAGGCAACAATAGCAACCAAGTATTCCTCTTCATACGATGGCGCAAAATAAGGTGAAGTAATACAGAAGAATCTTCAAACCCTGGTTCAGATCTTAATTATATGGTAGCATAAGGTGCAAAAGATTGAATTGCAAATTTCAAGCTTTAGTTAACCACTTGCTCCTACACAGGTGGTTAGGAGAGGTGGTACGTGCCTCCTCCTCTTGAATCTAGGAGTATTTGAAGGGAAAATAGTCTTCGTACTAATAAGCTACTGATTATAAAAAACTTGCAAGCTTTAATTTAGTAAATTTCAATTGAAACATTACGTGACTTTCGAATATATATATGGATTTAGTTTTCATTGTGGAACATCTTCTAAAGAAACACATGTATCTGAATTTTGGGATGATTTAGATTCTACAAGAATTCAACTTTAGTATTTCCCATAAATGACTCATTAAGTATGAATCAAATACTTTACATTTGACTTCAACAAAAAACAATCACATATTGGTTGCATATGTTTACATATTCTACCTTGGGTGTGGCTCCTGGAAACTATTACTGTAGTAGATTGCAACATTGCATTGAACATATACTCTCTCCTCACCCAACACACTGCAAACCCTAGGCCCCCCCCCGCTGCCCTCTGCAA
>JAMKQA010122406.1:0-10952 GCA_024699735.1 Posidonia australis | reverse complement strand
AGAAGTATACAATTAAAATAAACATATATATGTAAAACAATAATCATGTAAAAAAATAATGAAAACAATATAGAAGAGCTCTTCTACAAAGCAAATTAATTTACTTAACAGAACATGTTGGCTGCCATTTCTGTCAAATATATAACAATTAAGCATGCTCTTTACTAACATATAAGATTGTTACCATCATGCCTTGTGGCATGTCAGAATGTATAAAGTTATTTCAATGTATAAAGAAATGGGTAAAAAACAGTGGGTGAACTTCATTACAATGTATAAAGTTATTTCAGAATTGGCATGTCAACAAATAACGGGTTGTAACCCAGCCAATACAAATAGACAGAAATGATTGTGCACCCAGAAAATGTCATCTAACAGCTCCCTGACAACATAGAGCTTCTCACTGCCAAAAAATGTGGGAAGGGTATAGCTAACCAATGATAATTTACACAACATGTTATCTGTTGATGGTCATCGCCAAAGGATTCATTTACTTTACATGATTATTTCAGCCTTCAAAATCTCATCAGACCTGTCTGTAAGGAGGTTACTCAATCTCAGTTTTCATTGCTCGAGAAACAGAAGGCATTCTAACGCTACACCCTCCATGGTCTCAAAGGAAAACACCAATAAGATTTATTAGTTTGTTCTAATAGATTAGGCTGGCATACAGGTCAGCTGCTTATGCACCAATTCCTTGAGACCATATCTGCCAGTTAAATGGTAACATATTTTTTATTAACAGAAAGGATGAATTCTTTAATACCCTGGATTGATATATGTTTTCCTCCATTCAACAATTCTTTTGAATAAAAGTCAAAAAAGGAGAGGCCGATATTAGAAAAATCTGATAACTAAAACAAGAAAAAAATCCTTCTAACACAGAACAAATGGGCACTATCAAATTTCAAAGCAGGAAGGGTGGACAAAGTGAACCACTAAACATTCGTTATGAGTCTCTATAATCATACAGATGAAAAGATATTCAAAAGCTAAACTGACTTTTATATAAGAGAAATAGGACCATATGCATATAACTCTGTTACCTATTGAACTTCCAGAAGATACTTCACTCCAGCAGGAGGGGGTGGCTGAAGCAGAAGAGTGCAGGGGTAGGTCGGGTAGCAGAGGGCAGGAGGGGGAGGCGGCGTAAGCACAAGCACGAGGAGGCACGAGGCGGCGTAAGCATGAGGGGGCACAGGCACGAGGTAGGAGGAGGCACACGCACAAGCACGAGGCAGGTGGAGGTGAAGACGGGCGCTGCGTCGGCGGGTGGAACGGTGCTGGGAGGGTTGCGTCAGTGGGATAGGGCACAGGGGAGAGGAAGACGGGCGCTGCGTCGGAGGTGGAACGACGCTAGGAGGGTTGCATCAGTGGGATAGGGCACAGGGGAGAGGAAGACGGGCGAATCCGCTGAGGATAGGGCACAGGGGGTGGAACGTGGGAGAGGAAGCAATTCCGCTGAAATTCCACTCGGGGGGAGGAGAAATGGATGGATTTGGTTATTATATACTTTGGAAAGTAAATGAATCAAATTTCCTTTGAAATCATTTCTTATTTGGTGCACAAACACCTCTATTTTGTGTGGTTAACAGGAAATAGAATTCCTGTGAAATCCTTTCCTTTACTTTTTGGGTGCACAAACCCCCCCTAAAAGAGATGATAATAACAGTTGTAAATTAAATAAAAAACATATTTATAACATGAGGCCTAAACTTAAAGTGGATTTCTGGTCAAAATCCTTATTCTTGGAACGGAACCTCAATTGGGATCCTAATTAATTTTCGGAAATAAAAACAAAGATTCGTTTCTTTTTGACATTTTCAGTTCCACTTTCCCATTTTTATTAAAGAAAAAAAATCAACAAACCGTAAAGTGAAATCCATCAAACTGGTTTACCGGCGCTCCACTTGAATAAGCCCGAGAGGTTTTTCTGCAAAAAAAACAAAAAAAAAAACAACAATTTGAAGACCAGCAAAGACTCTTGAGACCATGGAGTCCGCTGCCGAAGGGTCGTCGCCTCCTCGTCCTCCTCCGAGGCTGACCACCACGCAGCGGGGCCAACTAGAGGTGGAGAAGAAGGTCGCGGAGATCTACCAGGTCCTCAATGGCGTCTCCCCCCAGACGCAATCCCACATGTACTCACTTCTTCACTCCCACTCCCTCATCAAACCACCCCCACCCCCCAAACAGAAAAAAAAACACCAAATTCCTTATCTTCTGTGATTTTCTGGCGATGTCTGCAGGCTGGAGCTGTGGAAGGAGACGCACATCGAGTTTCTTATGGCGGGGTTGCGGCAGCTGGGGCCGAGCTACCAAGTGCTCGATGCGAGGTATGCCAAAGACGTGATTTTTGCTCTTGGTTTTGTTGATCCTGTGATTTTTTGTCATTTTTATTTTCACTTATGTTGTTGTTGCAATCGATGGCAATGGTGGCGGAGCGCAGTCGTCCTTGGTTGTGCTACTGGATTTTGCACTCTCTTGCACTGCTAGAAGAGACGCTTGATCCTCGTCTCGAGGACAGTGTCATTGACTTCCTCTCCCGGTGCCAGGTCTGGAGTTTCTGTGTCCCAATTTACTTATTTTAGGTGCCAGTGTTGCTGACGTGTGCTAGAAGTTTAGAATAACTGTGGTTTGTCTGGGCTGGGGAAAATCCACTGTGGAGTGCCGAAAGAATCCACGAACTCTTTGTATCATGGCAATGGTTTGATGCTTACTGTTTACTAGTTTGCTTGGAAAGTAAAATGATTGTTAAAAAGAATCCTCAAGCCTTGTGACGGAGCCACGAAATTTTGAAGGATGGTTTGTATAAAATTTTAATGATTGAAAAAAAATAAATTACTAAACAAAAAGACGTGCATTATATTAAAAGGGGAGAATTCAGTTGGGATCGATGTAGCACGTCCCATATGAATGCTCTCCTTACATACAGTGGGAGGGGCCTGTGGTTTTGTTTCTTTCTTCTTTTTTTTAAAGTTATTTAGCTAGAGGCACTTGTACATTTTGCTCGCAATTGAAAATTTTCGTATATTAAAATTATAAATAACAATAAAAATATCATTTACATTATAAAGTTCCATGATAGGATCACATATTCTGAAATTACTTCATGACGATTTGGTTATTGATCTCATTGACTGCATCCACTCAATATAAGTAACTAGACAATTATTTATGAATCTATCTACTATTCTGTTACGTAAGGGGATTTTTATGATACTCATTACAGAGAATACTCTTTTCATAGAAGCAATACCAACAGGAAGAAGTAATGTTAGCTTTAAAAGTTGATATATAAGAAAATAAACACGATCCATTTTTAATTTCACTAGTTTCTGAGCAAGTTCAAAACAATGACGAATTTAGGATTACTACGGATGTCTAATAAATGTGTATTAAGCAAATTCTCAAGTCTATCAAATTCTTTATTATAGAAATCAGAAGGATAAAGTTGTGTAAGTTTAATCAACTTATCGAATAAAGCATAGTTCATTCGGTATGTGACTATTACTCTAATTGGAAGGTTACAGATTCAAATTCCAATGGGTGTATAACTTTTTCTTCAATAAAAAAAGTTTAATCAACTTCTTTTTATCAAAAGAGGCAAAAATGCCACTTAGATTAAGATATGCAACACATAGAAGGAATTATATACTTTTCTTGCTAAAGTGATCGTTGAGTTCATTGATTAATAAATCAATTACTATATTGAAAATATTAAATCGAAAATGATGAAAATTCATTTATTTTTCCTGACTACGTTGTAGTTTCTCTGGTTCTTGAAAAATCATGTTCATGTTTTTAATTTCTATATTGTATTTTTCACAAAATGAGAAGTTTGTTAAAATGGTAGGTCGGGTGGGACATTGTAATTTCTTAAAATGGTGCAATTTTTTTTAAAACATGATAGTTAAAGGGGTTTCTTATAATTTTGGTGGGTCATATGACCCAATTTGTGTTAATGTGGCTCCGCCATTGCTCAAGCCAACTAGTAATCATGAGTTTTTAATTATACGAAACTCATTTTCATTTGATTAGACCTATACAATTTATTTCTTTAAATGAAACTAGGAAAATTATTTCAATCAAACCAAATTGGGTGTATTTCTACTTACAATCATATTAAATTCCAAATTATGTTTTAAAATATCTGATATGAAAAGGTTCTGGTTTTTTCATCACTGCATGTTTTTCCCCGTGTTTTGCATTTGGAGGAAAAATGAATTATTGGGATCTGTAAAGGTTCAATAAACTTGAGATACAAATGTTATTACAGGACAAAAATGGGGGATATGGTGGTGGACCTGGCCAGGTACATTCCTTTTCATGATACATAACTTTAGCTAGCAAATTTTGCTCTCACAGGGTTGCCATCCATTTTCTGATCATTGAAGATAAAAATGCCACATATTTGTCATGGACTTCTGGCATGCCTTAGATTTCTGCATGAGCTAAATTTGAAAGACTGCACGCTATTCTCCTGCCTAAAAATATCAAGCTTATTTGCAATGGTGAATCTGTGTTGAATTCACTGTGATGGTGACAAACTCATGGAAGACAACAGATGGATTAGTACTCAGAACTGGATAGAAATTCATGGTTGTGTGAGTAGAAACTTGTAAAAGTTAGGCCGGTGTAAACTTTATTATAGGAAGAAATAATAGGTAGAAAATTTTGTTTAAACGTAAAAATAAGGTAGAGTCATCGACAAATTATTTTGATGGCAGCAGGCATCTACTTCTCACTGCCTGAAGAAAATTAAAGGATCATTTGAGGACAAAATAGTGTTATCTGTTTTTTGGATATAATATGGATGAAAGATATAACTGGTCATATATCTCCCTTGTTGCATTGAGAGCAACTGACTTATGAGCTGGTTATTGTAGGAAACATGTTAGCTTCATAACATGAAGGATTCACATAATCCATGGATTATCGAGCCTTTGTGGTGAGAGATTGGTGCTTTGTCAATGTTTCCACCTTCAACCTTAGGGAATGGAATTACACAAATCAGAAATCAGAGATGAGGCTCAAATTATGAGCAAAATCATTCCTTAAAAAGAAGAAGAAGAAAAGTGCAAAATCCACTCCTCAGATTTCTTGTTATTGTCAGGCCTTACATGGATTAGGAAACATTATCTCCAAAACTTTCTACCATTCTGCTTCTCCCCGCATCAAAAATTGAATCCTTATCATGAAAGTCTATATGATTTCATGCCATGGACACCCTGCATTGGTGATTAAAAGGTGCAGGGGGTGCTTTTGCTGGTTTGGTTTAGAGGAAATGTTTCTGTTCATATACAGACTATCATGTTGTCCAAACTCTAATATTCAACACCTTTTAATCAAGAATGTTAATGGTTATCTGCCAATTATACACTTGACAGCGGGTCAGCTGTCTTGCATTACTTTTTCTCTACATTTTCCTTTAGCATGCTACTGCATTTAATTAACTTTTATTTTCCTTTATAGCGTCACAGTTTTACTCTTTGGTATCTTAGTATTTAATATTGTCATCTTCTTAGTTAAACTCATGTACTGTGCGAGTCTTTTCTCATGGCATTAACTGAACTTTTTTTGGGTAGTTACCTCATCTAGCAACAACCTATGCTGCAGTTAACACACTTCTTACATTGGGAAGTGAGAGGGCTTTTTCGTCAATAAATAGGTGGTCAGTTTTGTTGAGATGATGTTATTGCCTGTTGCAATTACATGCCACCCAGATATAGTTATTTATTAGGTCTTTTTTTGAAGTTTCAGAGATAAATTATACATGTTTTTGCTGCAAATGAAAGATTCATCGGGAGGCTACAGGTATAGAATACGTGTTTCTTGTTTCTTTAATGGCAATAACCAGCCATTAACATTTGTTTCACATGCATGAGCTACTTTAACATATGGTTTTATCATGCCATGACATTTGATTTGCAAGCAAGAGATCAAACAAACATGCACAGAGAAAATACAGATATATGTGGTTCACCACAAAGGACCACGTCTACGGATAACGGTAGATCGTTCTTCTACCATATGGAGAACGAGCACATAAAAGAGGAGGCATATTGAGGAGAATATGCCAAAACACAATTCTGAATAGCCCTATTCCTAGCACATGGAGTATACATAGACTTCGAATACAAATATGATCCTAAATGTATCTTGATACACATAATCACAGTTCTGGACAGGGCGCTCTGCCCTCATGATGTGGGTAGGTCTTAGATGTAGGACACTATTAGGGACTGAACAAATTAGGATTCAAGCATCTCAATAGTGTTTTTTTCCCTCAATGTGTAGAATTTTATTTTTTATTTGTCAATGTCCAAATTCTGTGACTGTATTACATATTTATTTATGTTACCATGTCAATGAAATAAATAAAGCATAGTTTCATATTTTTGATATAGTTGCCATTGTCTATAGGGTTACACAGTGTTGCTCGTATTTTTGACGCAACATGGTTTTTTTCTTTTCTATTGGTATTAGTTTTTTGAAGTAGCTCATGGTAAGACGGGCATGTTGAGACAAGAAGAGAAAACACACCAACATGATACATCTCATGTAACCTGAATGCCTATCTAAACATCATTCTGCCAAGACCATGTACTGGTGTTTTTTCTGGATTAATCATATTGGCTTGAGTTTTAATAGAACGTTGATCTAGTAGCAGACTTGAAGTCATATGTCCTTACAAAAGATCAAGTTGAAGTCAATCCTTCAGTCCTGCACGGTTTCATTTCTCCATACATGTTAATCAACCATAATCTTGTGAACTTTAACGAGAATCATCCAAAACTTCCCTTCAAAAAAAAAACCACAATCTTGTGGAGCAGCCTTTCAGTGCATCTTGTTTATTTGTTTTTCACTATTTTGAAATAAATCTAGTTGTTCTTTGGTGATATAGAATGCATGATGGTGGTGAAATGGATGTTCGTGCTTGCTACACTGCAATTTCTGTGAGTTATCCAATAACCTTCCTGTTGCATCTTGATATTCGTGCAGTTTGTAATCTTTTTATTCACAGACTGTGATGATTTTGGAAAGAAACAGTCATTTACTTCCCCAAGAAGTATAGTAATTTTAACTGATCTGATCACTAATTTGGAGACAATTGGTCACCAGCTTTTCTGACAATTTAATTTGAGCTCTATACAAAATTATAAATCCAACCCAATTCTTGGGAAATCAGTACTAGTGTGAAAAGGAAGTTTTAAAAGGCCACGCATTAAGGTGTATATTGGATCTTGGCTAGGAAAATTTTAAGTATATTAGGGTGTGATTCTTGAGTAGAGATTCCTAGAAGTTTGACAAAAACTAAAAAATCAATTCCCATAGAGAAATTTGACTGGCAATTTTTTTAGTAGCATTTGGACTGTCATGCTGTTAATCTGTTAGAAATAACCTTTTATAACCATAGGGTTAATATAGGCTGCTTATACTGCCCTCCCCAACCCATAAAAAAAAGAGAGAAAAAGAGTGATGAAAGCAGCAAATTCCCCAAAGGGAAATGCTACACAGTGTGAGCTACGGTCTCCTCATTAAATTTCACAGCTATTTTAAACTTTCAAAGCAGTCATACTGTCATAGATTAATCATCATCCTTCTGAAAAATTGAATTCTTAGTTTGAAGATGACTATTTGGTATTCTGGTCTTTTTCCTGTTGAGATGCGTAATGGCTAATATACCTATCATCTGGCTGGAAAAGTTGGTCTGGCAGCTTCCTCATAAAGAACCTTCTTGTAGTTGGAATCTCAAGATTCCATCTAAATCATTGCTAAAAAGATGTAAATCCTCTTTGATAAAAAATTGCTGATATGTAATATTTCTAAGTTATTGATTCCTAAAATTTCAAAATTTGAATCTTATTGAATTCTGTAAGATAACTATTTTGAAATTTTTGCTAGTGTCATTTCATATTGGATGAATTGGCTCTTGACTGATACTCTCCATGGTTAACATCGTGCCAAATATAGCTCTTATTTGTAAATCTACGACTTTGTTCACTGAATCCTATTATGTTCTTCATTCTTGAAAATAGGACTTGGCTACTTATGTGTCATTTTTTAAATTCACTTTTGGTCTTCCACTCATTGCCCATGTTTTCCCTAAATACTCATCAGGATATGCCCTGTAAACTGTATAATCTTTTTTAATCCTGCACTTTACAGAACTTATCTAGCTATTCTCCCTTCGAATAGGTTGCCAGTTGTTTGAATATTCTGGACAATGAACTTGTGGATAATGTTGGAAACTATATCATGAGGTATGTCATGTGATATGTTCATCTAATTATGGTGTTCCATATTAGTCAGTTACAGGCTTTTTAAAGGTAATCTTGTTCTAAAATTGAAGTTGTGACATTACTGATGGAATACTTGAGGTGACCTTATCTCTATCTTTTTCTTGTACGAAGTCTTAAATTATCAATTTGTATGATGTGATGCAAAACTTCTCTTACGAGGAATTTGTAAATGTCTTAACTACTGGGTGCATGTGTATATGTAATTATGTATATCTTAGATCATTTTGGTCAGGCATGCAGCTTCTTTAGTGGGGATATCACACTACATTTCTTGACTACATATGACTAGTTAGTGAGAGTGTCTACAATGTCAAACACCTTCGGTGTGTTCGTAAATAAGAGTCAGTTTCTGAAGTTGCTTTCATGAAAACAAATGTTGATGCCAGCTTTTAAGTTATGTTTTGGAGATTGGACACTCTTCTTGGTGTGATGGGACTCAATCCATACGAGAAAACAAATCTGTTGGAAAAATGTCCTCAAGTAAGTGGCTTAGTAACATAATTCGAAAACTATATATTTTTATGTCTTCATTGTTAAATATAATAAAAACATGTACCATCACGAGTTTGTTTTGGTTAGTAGTTAAGATGGTACCAGAGCCAACACCCACTCAGGTTCAAGTCTCCTGATCGACACATTTATGGGCATTTTCTGGGTATTCTTCCTAACTCCTACCATACATGTACTGACATGTTCAACATTCTGGTACTAAGGTGCCTTTGTATATTAGGATTCCAGGTTTTGATAAACCCTTAATAGACATGGGGCTGGAGGATAAATATAATAAATCATGTACTCATTATCATGAGTTGGTTTCATTGTAGAAGTTAACAGCCATCTCCTAATTTCGTGATACATGGTGCTCTACATCTTGCAGCTGCCAAACATATGAAGGTGGTATTGCAGGGGAGCCTGGTTCTGAAGCCCATGGTGGGTATGTTTTAGTCTATCAGAAATCTGCAAACTTATAGTAATTTGCTTTATGCAGTTTCTACCTTCATATACATGTAGGTGAGGGGAAAAAGAAACTTCCTTAAAGGAAACATTCCATTGACATTTGATGCTTCTTAACAACAAATATTATCATTTCTTAAGGTACTAAAATTAAATATTCGATTGTTATTTAATACTTCTTAACAACTATTGTTGTCTCCAAAGGTACACTTTCTGTGGAGTGGCAGCAATGATTCTTATTGATGAGGCTGATAGGTTGGATCTCCTTAGTCTTGTTGTAAGGCAACTGTCATCTGATGATTCTCATGTCATTATTGGCTTATTTCTTCTTAATGTTTATTGTATGATTCAATACATGCATCGCAATATACCCTTTTTTTTGTTCAATTTAGAAAAGCTTACAAAGCTAATAACATGATGTTGCTCACCAAGTGAGATATTTTGTTCAGCTTGTATGTGTGATGAGTAAGTTGATGATATGAGATGATCAATAATGTGAAAATATAAGTTATCCTTACATGCATTAGCATCTCATTCAAACTTGTGATGCAAAAACATCTTGCCAATCAGAAACTGGAAAAAAGTGATCTATAGTGTGACACATGGTGAAGAGTCGCCCAATTGAAAAGAAGACGGGAAAGAAATGAAATAGAAAAAGTCCACTCCTAAAAGTGATGCTGAATAAAGTTAGGATCAATCAGTGCCATTTATACATTCATGAAAATATTATGTGTGATTTGAGTACCACCTTGATTATCATAATACATGGGTGTTTGGTGCCCATAACTACACGGATATCTAAGAGAAAAGCCACCGAAGCCATTCAATTGCTGATCTAATAGATACTAGCCTAATTGAATAGAGTCACCCAATTGAAAAGAAGCCTTGATTATCATAACACGTGGGTTTCGTATCAAGACTTCGGTTCGACAAAAATAGGAAACGTGTCGGACATCAGTGGAAATGTCGGTGAAAACACGGTAAATTTACGGGAGTTCATGGAAATAGTCAAAAAACTTTGAGTTTTGATTTGAAATTCTAGGATAAGCTAAAATAAGCAATGGTCTACATCTTAGACTATTTAGATCAATTTCTTTAATATCTATCACATTAAAATACTGTAAATGAACCTAATAGAAATGTCCTAAAGTATAAATAATACATAAAAATACTTAATAAATGTTTAAAAACAAAAGTACTAAAAAAACATAAGATCTAATGTTGAATATGTGTCTTGAATTTGGTTATAACTTGTACTAGGGGTATTTTGGTCTTTTGACCATTTGGGGTGTCCAAGTATTTAAGCTTGGTTAGGACACTCAATTTGGTAGAACACATTTGTATCCCCATTTGATCTAGTGGAACAACCTCCTCCCGCTCTCCATCCGTGGATGTACCCATTTGGAGAACCACGTAAATTCTTGTGTTTGTGTGTGATGATTTCTTCTCCTTCTTCCTTTGAATCTTTGCATAACAAGTGGTATCAGAGCATGTCCTGTTGCTGAAGAAGGGAGACGTCGGATCCGCCTTTGGGAGGAATAGGTGGAGCTCGTTTGGAGGCCCTGTCCCGCGCTCGCCAGCGCAGTTGCGCCCTGTCCCGTGCTCGCCAGCGCCACCCGCACCAGCCGCGCCTGTGCCCCGCGCTCGCCAGCGCAGTCGCGCCCTGTCCCGCGCTCGCCAGCGCCACCCGCACCA
>JAMKQA010122405.1:0-16970 GCA_024699735.1 Posidonia australis | reverse complement strand
GCATTATATATCATCTTGTACAATTAAATTTAAGATGTGACAACAACACCTACAATGAAATAATTCACCATTTAATATTGGTTTTATATTTCTTCTTAGTAATTTTATTGCAATATTATTATGAGATGCATTATCAAATGATATTGTATTTATTTTAAAAAATATATTATATTCTTTAGTAATATCTTCTATCATATTTGATGTAGCTTTACCAGTATGTGGATGATCAAAAACTTTAAAAGCAATTAATTTTTTTTGTAAATTTCATTTTATATCTATCCAATATGCAGTTAAACATAAATATGGAAAATTATTTGAACCAGTCCAAACATCACATGTTAATGATATTTTACATAATAAACTAAAAAATATTTCAATTAAATATTTTTTATCTTTTTTAAATGTTTTATAAATTATATTTCTTATTGTATTTCTAGAAAAACTTTTAAACTGTGGATTTAAATATTTTTGCATACATGATTCAAAATTTTTATTTTCAAAAAAAGGAAATAGTTTATCTTGTATTATAAATTTAGTTACTCCTTACTTAACTTTTTATATATTATATTTCTAATTAATTATACCACTAGATCTTACTTGTAATTTCGATTGTTTTAAATTTGTGTTATCATCTTTATTATGTTTAGGTATACATTTTTGTAATTGTCTTCATATATGACCTACACTCCCTCCTCTAGGACGTGTATGTGGTATTACAATAATTACAGTAACACCTAGTTTGATCTACAGGGTCTAATGTAACATGTTCCCAAACCCAAGAACTTTGTTTGCTAAGTTTTTTAGTGGCTGTGGACAGTGTAGTATGTGTTGAGGTAGACTGAGGCTGATCTGACTCCATACCAACATTACCAATATTTTCCATTTTAATATAAAATAATAAAACCCTTAACCCACAAAAACCAAAACCCAAAAATGGAGGGATTAGAAGTAGATAAATTTTGATGTTGCTGGCTCAGCTGGTGTCGCATGGAGACTGAAGAGTAGAAAATGGGACGGAATTCAAAGGCAAACAGCAAAATCTTCACTTGAAAGTTGGGAGAAAGTTGTAGACTTGTAGTTGAGAAGAGAAGAGAAGATTAAGTTGTGAAGAAAAATGAATGGAGTAGGGGGTATTTATAGGGTAAATGGAGTGAATTTTAAGATTAAAAAAAATACTAATAAGAAATATGCAACGGCTAAATAGTCGTTGAAAACGGTTATATTATTTAGCCGTTGCAGAATGGTGCGTCCTTTTTTTTTTTTTTTTAAATTTTTATAGGCAGGCCGGCCCTGCCCGGTCTAGACTATTTTCACGGGCCAAATTGAACCTAGTAAATGGGCTTTGGCGAGCTTGACCCTTGGACCCGGCACGGCCTAGGGAAAGTTTTTTTGGGCTAGGGCTATGCCGAGCCTAAGGTCAATCTAGTCCGATTTCCACCTCTAGTGATAGTCAACTTCAATATGCTTTATTTACTTGTGGAATGTAAGATTATTTGTAATGAATATGGCTATCTGATTGCCATAGTGCATAAGCACAGGAATTTGGATAGGAAATCCAAACTCACTCAATAACGATAGCCACACCATCTCACAAGTTATTTGAGCTTTAAACACTTGAACATGAAATTACATTCTACTTATTACTGTGCCAAGTAGCCAAATTGCTTTGAATATAAGTACAATAGCTAGATATTGATTTCCTATCTACTTTGTTTCCTGCATAGTTAGAGTCAGAGAAGGCTTTAATAGTATGATGTCTATGTTTCTCAAACAATAGATCTTTTCCAGTAGTTCCTTTTATGTACTCAAGCATACGAAAAGCTTCTATCCAATGAATTACTCTAGGTTCATATATGAACTGACTAAGCAAGCTTATAACATAAACTATATCTTGTCTAATCACAGTTAAGTATATGAGTTTGTCAATTAATCTCTTGTAACTACTTGGATCCTCCATAATCTCATATTAATCGTCCCAAATATCTGGCTTTGGAATAGGTGGTGTAGACTCTAGTTTGCATCCTAATAAACCTACCTCTTGTAATAGACCAAGTGTGTACTTCTTCTGAGACAACACTAGCTTATTCTTCTAATGGGTAAACTTAATCCCTAAGAAGTATCCTAACCATCCAATAGCTTTTGTAATAAAATGACTTTCCAGATATTTCTTACTCTTTGCAATGCCTAATGTGTCACTATCTGTAATCAAAATATCATCGACATAAACAACAAGTATCACACAGTCTTCCTTTGTCTTCCTGATAAAGGCAGAGTAATCAACAACGCAATGACGGAAGTTTGCATCCATAACAATCTAACTGAACTTCTCAAATCAAACTTTGAAACTTTGGTAGAGATCATATATAGCTTTCTTTAGATAGTATATTGTATTCTCCTCCTGAGCAACATACCTAAGAGGTTGCTTCATCAAAACCTGTTAAGACAGATCACCATATAGGAAAGCATTTTTCACATCTAGTTGGTGTATCTTCTAATTTTGATTGATAGAAACTAACAGTAAAACTCGGATGGAATTTAGGTGAGCAACTGACGAGAATGTTTCGGTATAATCAAGATTATATGTCTGCGTGAATCCTTTGGCTACCAGACGGACCTTGTATCTATCAATGGATCTGTCAGGCTTGTGTTTGATAATAAACATCCATCGGCAACCAACAACTACAGAGTCAAGTGGGCGACTAACAAGTTCCTAGGTACCTTGTGTTTATAAGACATGTATCTTATTATTCATAGCAGCTTTCCAGTGCGATATCTGTAAAGCTTCTAAGTAATTCCTCGATACAGTTTCAATGGAAATAGATAAGGCAAACTATCAAAAAATTAGGCTTAAATGATGATAGGAAACAAAATGTGAAATGAGTTCAGAGGTATAATTATGCTTACCACGGTGAAAAGCAATGGGAAGATGGAGGTCAAAAGATGATTTACCTGCAGAATCATAAGTAATATCAACCTGAGCTAAAGTGGTTGGATCTCCCTATTTGCAGCGATGATAAACCTGCAAAGGACGAGACTTAAAACGACTGACAGCGACTAGTGGTAAACTAGTAAAAGTAGGACAGGTAGGACTTTCAACTGGAATCGAAAGAGGTATAGGTATAGACACCACAGGTGTAGAGGAAAAGAAGAAGGGGACTAACTCAGAAAAAGTAACATCAACAGAAGCCAAGTACTTCCGTGAATCTTGACAATAACAACTGTAATCTTTCTAAGACCTAGAATACCTAAGAAAGACACACTTAAGAGCCTTAAGAGTTAACTTATCAAGTCCAAGTAAGTAATCTGAACGTAACAAACACAACCAAAGACTTTGTAAGAAAGATGCAAAAAGCTTTTACTAAGGCACAGACGACGAAGAGGACTGTCTCCAAAAAGAACTGTTGATGGCATTTTGTTAATTAAATAAGTTGCAGTAAGAACTACGTCAAACTAGTAACATTTAGGAACATGCATCTGAATCATAAGAGTACGCATAATATCCAAAATGTGAGGTTGAGAGACGTGCATCCGAATCATAAGAGTATATGTAACATATCCAGAATGTGATGATATTTGTACTCAGAAACCCTATTTTGCTAAAGTATAGGAATAGGAAGTCTAATGTACCTTAAGAAGTATAAAACTCAAATATTTTAGATTACACAAATTCTAAAGCATTATCAGTGAAAAAAATGAGTAGTTGTAAAAAACTAAGTCTTTATTTGATTGATTTTTTTTTATTATAGTAGGTATATGAGATCTATCTCTAAGTAAATAAACTTATAAAACTTTAGAGTAATCATCTACAAAAACAATGTAATAACGAAAATCAGAAGAAAAAAAAAGACTCGAGTTAGTCCTCAAATATCTGAGTGGATCAACTTAAATGAATTCTCACTAACAAAATAGATGGACAACGATAAGTAGCACGATGATACTTACCAAACTTACATGATTCACAAGTAAAAGACTCAATAGTTATCCATGGTAGTGATTGTTGTAGCTTACTAAGACATGAATAACCAAGACGACAATGTCATAAAAAAGATGATTGGGCTTTCAACACAGAACAAAGAAGTCTCTTTGGAATCTCGTCCTGCACCAGTAGATAAAATTTTTTCCCAGCTTTACGGTCCAATTCAATCGTTTTCTATGTCTACAGGTCCTGAAATACACAATGATAAGGATAGAAAGTCACAAAACAAAATAGCAATATGGTCATAGCGTTAATAGATATCAAATAGGCAAGAAAATTTGGAACATAAAGTACTTTATTTAGTGGTAAATGGAAGGAAGCATTAATAAGTCAACTCAAGCCATTAAACACTGACCTCCATTTGTAATAGAAACAGAGTTAATATTAGACAATTGGGGCAATCTAGAAAACATGTCACAATTACCTGTCATGTGGGTGGTGACTCTTGAATCTATAATCTAGGAACTATCCTGAGAAGCTAGATGAGCACTAGTACTTGTTTTGCAAGCATGAGATGCGATGACAATGATGGTCTGAGATGCCTGGAACAGAAGGTAACAATCATACTCATCGAGATGCCTGTTGTGTCTACTTAGATTTGCCAAACTTGGCCCAACACTTCTTTAACACGTGGTTGGAGCGACTACAGTGTTTGTAACGTCAATTGCCCCAATTGGACCTTGAAGGAAGTCCTTCCCCTATGTTACGACCATAACCATGTCCATATCCACGACTAGTATTCACCATGGCAATCGGATCTGTATGAGGTGATGGTACACCAGTAGTAATCTTCAGAACTCTGAAGAAGGCAACATCCAGCTTAGGAATGGTATCACTTCCAAGTATCTAGTCATGAATCTATGAGGCAATCTTGGAGCGAAGGGTTGAAAGAAATATGGACACAGCTAATTCATCACAGTATTCGCGTAAGCGATCAATGTTGACAACTAACGGCTAGTATACCTCATTCTCATCCAACAAAGACCGTAGAGTATCATATAACTCCTTAACGGACTGATCACCTTGATGTAATGTAAAGTGATGTTCATAGAGTTCTACAATCTTGGAGACATTTTTTTCGTGTCCATATGTACGCTTGAGGGAATCCCAGATTGTCTTTGTTGGAGTCGACATCATCACACCACCAACAACTTGTTCTTTCATACTGTTCACAAGTTAGGAGACCACTGCACAATTATCTGTAAATCAATCATCGTATGTAGGATCTTTGACATCAGGAGAATCTTTTGTGATGTGGTTGGTCTTTTTTATGTGCACCAAGGATAACCTGAAAGGACTTGGCCCACAAAACATAATTCCTGCCATTTAGTTTGATAGACGTGCCATTAAAAGATCATAGCATGGAGTTGGAATGACCAGATGGTGGTAGAGAAGCCATCAAAGTAGTCCCAAATAGGTCTGATTTTGACGAAGAACAGGGATCTAGTGCTAAAAAATATGTGGCACGGCGAGATACAATAATATAGAGATGGTAGAACCTTTGTGTGGTGGTAGAAGATAAAGAAATACATTAGAACAGAGGCAGTAAAGAGTTCTAGGTTGGATCTCACCTAGATCATAGAGTCATGTGGCATATAGAACCGGTGATAATCACCGACAGGACCTTCGAAGGGTAGAGGAGGGATGTGGCGACTTGATGACAATGTCTGCAGGTTGAAGTAGCGGGAGAGGTGGGGCCCTGAAGGGTCAAATAGCACAAATATAGGGTCAAGTGGCAGCTGTGGGTGAACAGGCGACAGAGGAGCCATTGGACAAACCTGATGGCACGAGAGGAAGAGTCAGGAGGAGGTTGGAGGGCCGACAAGAGGGAATGGAAGGTCAAAAGTTTGGTGATAGCGTTGGAGAAGAAGCACAGTCGCCGGTGGCTAGGGTTTCTCTCCCCTTTTCTCTCCTTTTTTCTTTGAAAAAAAACCAGCACATGAGACCATACATGTATATATATCCTACTCTAATGATATATATCCATTAAACCACTACCATAACAACTTATCTAATAAACATAAATAACTTAAGATGTGTTTGACAAAAAACAACATAACAAAGCATAATAATGTTTAACATCAATGCCATAACTCCATAAGTCCATAACATAAGCAAACGTTGATTTATATGTGTAAATATTTATATGATTTAATATTCTTCCAAGTAGTGGGTATGCAGGAATGAAACTAGGGTATTCCATACCCATTATGAATTTTGTTCTACACCCATACCTATTATAGTTTCGATATGAATTTTCCTTCCGTATCCATTCTAAAGGTAAAGTAATGGTTTTATTTAAGCGGTTTCCATTGACAGGCCTAGGCCTGATCATCTGGTTTTCCCAGAGTTTAATGGCACAAAAGTTCTAATGTGCCATGTGAATAACTTGAGAATTTTGAGTATTCTTCTGCAACTATTATGTGATGTTAAACTCATGCTCTTGCAGTGGCCAATATTTTGTTCCTTGATTCTCCTGTTGGTGTTGGGTATTCCTGCTCAAATACTTCTAGTGATTTGTTGAGCAATGGCGATGAAAGGACTGGTAGGACATTGCCCCACAACCCCCTTCTAATAAGCTCTTGATATTACCATTTTATGTCCATAAGTAGCTTTCTATTATTTTTGTCTTGGAATTCAGCCAAGGATTCATTGGCATTTCTGAAGAACTGGCTAAAGAAATTTCCTCAATATGAAG
Organism: Posidonia australis; assembly: GCA_024699735.1. Taxonomy (NCBI): domain Eukaryota; kingdom Viridiplantae; phylum Streptophyta; class Magnoliopsida; order Alismatales; family Posidoniaceae; genus Posidonia; species Posidonia australis. The sequence continues at coordinate 10,296 of JAMKQA010122405.1, read as the reverse complement.
GACGTGACTTCTACATCACTGGAGAGAGCTATGGAGGTTTGTAATTATTTTATCTTGCTCTCTTTCCCTCGTCATATATACAGTTCAGTCTTTAGGGCTCTCAGCTGTAACATGATAGTTCATGAAGTGTGTTTAACATTGTTGTGGGTTTCTAGGGCATTATGTTCCTCAGTTGGCCCAAGCCATCGTGAGATCTTACAAGCTAACAGGCGAAAAATCTATCAATTTGATGGGATACATGGTATGTTTTGCTGTAAGATTGTATAGAATCACCATGCTCTTTATAGTGAGTCTGAAATCATGACGGTTTGCATTGGTATATTAACTATAAACATTGTGCAGGTGGGAAATGCATTGACTGATGATTTCCATGATCGTCTTGGGGTTTTCCAGTTCATGTGGTCTTCCGGATTGATATCCGATGAAACATACAAGCTGTCAAATTTTTTCTGTGATTTTGAGTCGTTTATACACAGCTCACCGCTGTGTGACAAGATTCTGGATATGGCAGATAAAGAACTTGGAAATATTGATCCATATAGCATCTATACTCCTTCCTGCACAGGCAATGGTATCATGTCAAGGAACAAAGCCCTAAAAAGGCTACATGTAAGTACAAGAAAATATTTCTCTAGTGCATGAGTAGAAGATTGCACGTGTGCATTCGACACCTTTAGTGAACCTGTTGAATAATGCCTTATTTGTTAATATAGATCCATTATGTTTAACACTGTAGATCCATTATGTGTTACTATCTGAATCCAGATAATATCCAAGATACTCATGTGGGTATACTGGAATGATTTTCAGTTGGATAATATACGAATCACGATGTATCCAATGGATTTGGATACGGATGTCAAAATTAGCATCCATTCAAATACGGATACGAATTTGGATGTAGATGAAAATGTTCGGATTTAGATATTGGCAAATGCACTCCACATTCGTTTCGTTTACACTCCTAGATCCATATCGTGCTCATGTAGTGTCAGGAGAATATTGTATTCATGTGTGGTTTCAAGAGACTTTTTGTCAGAAGCCGTGTTAGGATTGCTAAGATTCATATTATCCATCCAGTTGAAAAATATACCACAGAGACTTTGCTTTGACGTTAGAATCAAAGCTTTTCACAATTCACAGGTTTTCCTGGTCTTCGAGTTACTAATATTCATAGATTTAACAGAAAATTAATCAGCAACAATGTTTCTTAGATCTAGCAGTGCTCTGATTGTAGTTTAACACTGATGCTTGCTTTTGGCAGGCTGTTGGAAGACTTGATGCAAAGTATGATCCCTGCACTGAGAAACACTCAACTGTCTACTTCAATTTGCCAGAGGTTAAGAAGGCATTACATGTTAACGCAGCAGTTGCATCATCTAAATGGCACACTTGCAAGTATGCATACCGGCAATTCTTTACAAAATTATCATTGTTACTCATCCAACATGTCATGAATTGTTTTTTTCTAAGAATCCTAATGATATTTTAGTATTTACTACAAAGGCCAATAACTGTGTATGTTTCTGTGACTAGAATATCTATGGTCGGAGTTTTACTGCTTCCCACTAATGGCCTCTAAATAGAACTATTGTTGTGTCAACTTTTGTTTATAATTTCATCAAATATTTCTAGACCGATCATCTCAAAGATTGTTTTGTTTGCATATGCTGTGGTCACTTAACCTTGAACAATCTCTTACGGTTGTTCTGTAGGTTGAATAATGATTAATACAAGAGGCAAAAGACCAATGAAAATGGGTTACAGAGGTTTCTAATGAACAATCCCATGTAATATCAGAAGTTGCAGAGAAATAATATTTGTTCATAAACCTCATTTTGTTTTGTCTTCGGATGGATATAACTGGACTAAAATGGGGGTGATTCTTGGTTCCTTATGATTTTTATTTAAAATAGCATATTACCCCTTTTAGACTGAAACTATTTTTGAGTATTTCTCTAAAAGATCGAGGCACGTTTTTTCTTGTAAGCCTTTTGTTTTAGGCAACCTTGACCATCCAATTATGAAACAATTTGTATCATCATAGTTATTGTGACGTTTGGACATCTGAAAGGCTGGCTTTCAAAATTGAGCAATCATCATTTATAATCTATCACTAACCAAACAACCTCTGGAAATAAATTGGACTAATGGAAGCCATTATTTTGTATCAGTTTTATAATCTTTTTACTACTATAACCAGAACCATGACTTCATACAGCTCTTATATTTTTATTTCATCTAATATTTAATAGTATTTGGCATCTTGCATTTCCTTTTTGCAGTGACTTAGTTTATGACAATTGGAAGGACTCTCCAAGATCTGTACTGCCTATCTATCACGAGCTTATAAATTATGGACTCCGCATTTGGATGTTCAGGTAGTTTTAGATGCTCATATATGTGATTGCATATGCAATTTACCATTAGATAATGCAGTTAACCATTAAATTCGCTATGACACATGCTGGAGATTTTTTGCTGAAATTCATTGACAAAAATAGATACTAAATTTAAGTCTAGTGTTACAGTTTATTCATATGTTGAAATTTCTGCTATAATAATGGCAAGCATCCAACCTTCACTTAGAAAAGAAAAGAAAATTTCTGCAATTATCATGAGATCCCATCATTTCTGAAACTAGATGTTTTCCAGGAGATTGTGCAATTTTAAACCAAATTGGACACTTTGAATACCTTTCAACAAGCACCCATACATGGCTTCAGTTTATTTAGTTATAAATTAGCCAGCGGTTATAATTCCTTATCTATACTAGTTTTCAGTGTTAGTAGATGCTACTCTGTGTTATCTGTCCACATGTTTTATCCTAATTGTATTAGTCAAGTATGTTCTCATATAATTGCCGGTACACTACCCTGATGGGCACTACCTAAGGGAGAAAAATGGGTCTGCAGAGGATGTGCATCGAAGTGTTGGACATCTCTTTCTCATATATATATTTTTTAATTTTCATTGTTCTTATTGCTTGCAGTGGAGATACAGATTCTGTAATTCCAGTTACATCCACTCGGTATAGCATTGACTCCCTCAGATTACCGACTTTGACTCCATGGCATGCTTGGTATAACAATGGACAGGTATTCATATAATCCTTTATTTATGATGTTAGTCATCTTAAAAGCTAACTTTTAACTACTATAGCAAAATTTCCTTTGTGATGGCCATGTGACAATTGTAATTTACATGATGAATTTCTCATTTAGAAGGAGCTTCAGTTTTTATCTGATTGTTCTGGAACACCTGCGTACACAACTTCAACTCTGGCATCAAGATGTTATCTTGAATAGCAAATGACATGGATTGCTTTCTGGGCAGTGAAAGCCCAACAAAGTGAACCTGATGTCAAGATGTGGCCATTAGAAATCTGCATGAAACCCATTGAAGTAAAGCAAGCTACTATTCTCATTGTTTTCCTTTTTCTTGCATTATTCATGACAACAAAAATGAGGATCAGTGTTCATTTTCCAAGTAAATCAAGCCATCATTTTCTTTTATCAAATAAGACGTGGTTAACAACTGTCGACGTATCTCCTGAAACTGGCTTATAGGTTGAGAATTCACATTTAGGAATTTGATCACCTTCTAGGTGTCCAAACTGGCTTATAGGTTGAGAATTCACATTTAGGAATTTGATCACCTTCTAGGTTGGGACATCACGTAACTGATGTTCTTTCGAGGATCCTCGCTCTTTAGTCATTAGATATTGCTTTTATTGGTCTAAAAATTCAAGTTAAAGTGTAGAAGTCAAGCTGACTTTGGCCATAAAATCTAGTCGGCACCTTACATTCACCATGGTTCGAACCCATGACCTCAAGGTCCCAATGAAGCAACCCATTAAGGCTCATCTTTATGTGTACAATTAAGAGAAGATGTCTATGGTGCAAATATATGCTGACTACTTTTATTTACCAAATATAATTTGTTCCTTTTTTGTTAGCTATCATTTCAAAATGTAATCTCAGTATCTCAAAAAAAAAAAGCGCATTATTATGTTTAAAACAGGTGGGTGGCTGGACACAAGTTTACAAAGGTCTCACATTTGTGACTGTGAGGGGAGCTGGTCATGAAGTACCTCTGCATAAACCAGACTTGGCTCTCGTACTCATCAAGTCATTCCTGGCAGATAGCTCAATGCCAACCTTATCACAGGTTGCAGACTTCTAAGTTATGTTGATCAGTTGTACTACAAATAGAAACTTAAGAAGAGATCGTCACACAAGAATGATGAAGGGGAGCATCAATGACAAGCAGATCATAATCTGACAAAACTTGATTCGGTTGTTGATTGAAAAAATTGGAAGTTTTTCATTATATTTTTATCGGATTTCATTTGAAGTGCAGCTGGTTTGTATGATATACTAAAAATCCATGATTTCTGTCAACCTACGTCCAGTTTGGCTATAGGCATGAAATGAATTATAAAATTTCATGTGTGCAATTCATTCACGTTCGTTTCAGCATTGTTTTTCAATCAAATTCTAAAGCTCTTTAATCAAGGTATGGAAATGTTCCCGTTGTCAAAACCCCCAATGGTAACTCATATGAAGCCAGTTGTAAGTTCATTACAAGACTGTTACGATACATCTACAAAATTTAGGATCTGTCTGGCAGTGAAATGTAAAACTCAATAATATCATCTTTAGCTTTTGGGAATTTTTGTTTTCAGTTTTTTCTATGGCTTGGATGGGCGTGCGAGAAAATCTCAATGGACATCGTAAGACCGCGGACGCCCGTGTGAAGGAAGAAAATTGCAAACCAAATAATCTCCTGCATTTGATAAAACATTCGAGGGGCATCTGATGTAAAATTAGCATTGAAAAACTAGTGTGGGAAATTCTAGGCTCACTGACAGATTTAACATTCGGGAGGAACATATGTACTCATCAAACAAAGCTTAATTGAAAATTTAGCTTATAGCTGCTGTCAAAAAAGGACGTTTCATAAATGATCGTCACCCATCATACAGCAGAAAACTGGAGAATCTGCACGCTTCCAAAAAGCAGTGCACTGTTACCCATCGGCAAGTGCAGGAGCAACTGCATATCGCACGCAACATCCCATGCTTGAGATAACCTCAGGCTACAAACAGGAAGATACACGAGAATATCCAAGGATCTCTTCGGCGGCTGTCAACCTTCATGTAGGAGCAAATCGTACCCTTCTCCAATGAGCCATTTGAGCTTGAGCCTTGAGGTCACACTCATTTACCCTGACGACTCCTATCCCTGTCTCTTTCTCGATTCCTATCTCTGTCGTTACTATCCCTTTCTCTACCGCCACTCTTTCCACGATCCCTTCTCCTTTCCTTGTCTGTTTCATGTGCTTTGTCTCTGTTTCTGGTTGCCGACCTCTTTTGTGGACTCCAGCTTCTACTTCTGCTTCTGCTCTTGCCATGATGTCGTTTCCTTGAAGGATCATGAGTATCATGATGTTTTTCCTTTCGTTCCTGGGACTCTCTATCTGAAATTCAACAATTTGAAATGCAATTTAAAAGCAGAATTTACAAGTAATTTATAGTGAATTTTCATACAAGATTTCATGAGGAAATGATGCACATATAGCTAATGTCCTAACCACACTCAGAAACAGGACCAACCAGTGTCACCCACATAACCTCATGACTTCAGTTAGGAAATGCTCATGGTTTCATACTAGTACTAGACTGTAAAATAGGTGTAATTTAAATTCTAAATACTACTGAAAGTGGTGAACAGCCAGCAATTGACAACACCACTCTCTTGACCAGAATCTGTGATAGAAGTTAAAACTCCTAGCTTTTTGTTAACTAATGATAAATACCTAGAATTTAACAAAGACAAATAAATCCTAAAAATTATAAGGAGTTGAGCATTAGGGAGTGAAACTTGGTGAAAATGAGAGTAATGAGTGAGAATTCTGATATGTGAGAATTCAATCAGAATTAAGGCCATAAATGGGAAATATTTTAGTTTCTCGTACCAAATTGAAAAAAAAAACACACTAAAAATTCTACAGTAAATATGTAGAAATACATAGAATTTCGCAAAAATAAAATAAAATTGGGTAGCCATGGAAATGGCTACTTTCACACTTGTGGGCTTGTGACTAATATTCAGGAAAGATACTTGATAAAAATATATAATAGTCAGTACAGATAAGGAAACCTAGGTTAACCTACAAGCACCAACAAGAATACATTAATTTCGTTGTATTAAAAATACCCCTGTAGGCTTTGTATTAAATTAACTATTTCTGAATGGATGCAACAAATAAAACCTGAATTCAGCGTCAAATGAAGTTTAGAAATACATACACAACTGGAACATCATCAATTTGCTAAATATTACCGGAGCATCATAAATTTGTCATGTTTGATAGTGGAGTTTGGTAACTTAGAGAGTTGCACTAAAAAGCATCATAAATTTGTCAAGACTGACCAACAATAACCTTCATCAAGGTATTTAATTTTCTGAAAAGTAAAGCAAGTTCAGCACAGATAAAAATATCAAAAAAGGTAAAATCACATAGCTTATGGAGTCATATATTTTACTTGAAATTTTAAAAAGATTTCCACTTGGCTTAGACTGAAAGAAAAAATACCTTTCACTTGGCTCAAGCTGAAAGGAAAACTTCCATTAAAAAAAACCTAACTGTCTTCTTTTGTGTTCTCACCACGGCTTTCACTTGATGAAACCAATTAAGAGATACTTGTCTTTCACATAAGGTAAGCATACAGCATTCCATCTTGATTTGGATGCTCATTTGATTACATGAGGATCACATGAAAATAATAGTAACTTTCGGTCAAGCAAAGGCCCTAAAAATCTAAAATCTTTTTCTCTAGAAAAACAAGCTAGATTTTTACAAGCCAATTTCAGATCATGATCTGTCTTGAGATATTATGGATTTATAATTGCTCTTATATGTTGAAAAAATTCCACACCTTCCTACTTACGTGATGTACTCTTATTGGATGCTGGAACATCTTCAGTTGAATCTGATAAGCCAAATTCAGACTGTAGTCGTCTCCGATGAATAGCCACTTTATTTTCAATTTCCTCCATGCTTCGGATACCTCGTGCTTCAAGAGTTTCACGATATTCCATGACAGCAACCTCCAAACGCCTAAGCTTCTGCCTGCAAAAAGAAACCCATACTAGTTGTTATCTAGAACGAGACTTTACCCCAATATCACATTCTCCTAAGAAGATAAAAGATGGCATACCTATGTTCATCACTCGTGATGCCTTCTGGGTGTGTAATGATGCCAGAGTAAGTTGCAACTTCAGGCTCATCTGCTTTGCTGAGACCATCATTAATATCTCCACTTCCAGAAGATGAATAACTTAAGCCCAGACCTTTATTGCCTTCTCTATCTTCATCATCACTGCCATCATTACACGTCCATTTTGAACCAAATAATGCAGGCTCTAATTTTCCTTGCTTATTTGCAGAGGATCTAACTTGCTGTGGATTTGCAAAATAAGGTGTCAAAGGTGCAACTGAGCTTTTACCATGCACCTGAACTGCCTTCTGACCATGGCTGTTCCACCCCAAAGCGTTAGATGGGTTTGAACCAATGATGGTCCCCCTATGTCCTGGAATCCAACTATCATCTTCCCCTGCATATTTACTACATTTGGGATCATCATCACGCTCAAAGACTCTCTCTTTTTCTGCATCCTCCAAGCTCAACAATCTGGCAACCATCATCTCTCTTCCACCACAAAGTGATAACCCATTATGTCTGCAACGCCTTTCCAATTCAGCAAGTGGAAGACCTAATAATTCCTTCATAGCCGCTCCCTTACCAATAGCCAGTGCAGAATCCTGCTTAAGCTTACCTCCTTCAGACATCTCGTTAGAACTGATTTTGTTCTCTACTTCAATTGTGTCCCCACAAAGAGAATGGAAAGGGATGACACCCGAGTTCCCTGATCTAAGAAAAGTAGCCCTCAGCCCATTTACATACGTATCAGAAAATAGAAACCAGTCTGTCCATACTTGGAGAACTTTTAGAACTCGTTCCTGCATGTTAATTGTGTAATTTGTTAAAAGATAAACATGTGATTTCAACTGGGAGTTACAAACAGTTTGATGTAAAGTAAATCATTTTTTTTATTAACCTTGAGAGCCTGTGCTGTGATCCTTCCTGTAATGCTACAATACAGATCATTGAAGCTTTCCATTATGTCAGGAAGTGTAGCTTCAAATTTTGTACGATATGCAGATGCATTCTTTACAGGAGCACTGCTGTTATGAAGTATGTCAGACACAAGCATAAGCCTTGCAACCTTTGTTGGAATAGGTGTTTCTTTAAGTGTCAAAGATTCAGTAAGAACTTCGACTATCTGAAAATACAGGATAAAAGGTCAGAAGAACACCACAAGCAATAAACTTTCATGAGAAGCATACACAACTCCTTGTTAATGTGCAAACCAAATGCAGTCCTCATATTTAGAATAGCTAATATGCACAAGCAATATAGCAATATTGAGCAAACTTTTCAATCCAGCTTGGCATGAGGCATGAGGCATGAGCCATGCAATGTATCTTCCATACTTGAACAAATAGTCAAATTGCCACGTAGCATCACCTCTCCGGCAGCATCAGCATTATCTAGTGCAAAGCCCATAGCCTCTTTTATGGTACTCCTCTCCAAAGTCAAGGCCCGGAGCATATCCTCAAATTCATCTCTCTGTGAGTCTGTTAATGTGCGCTCCAATTCCACACGCTGCACCATATGCATTTCCAAAAAATGAGTAATAAGATCATGTTAATGTACTTGTGTCAGATGTTGGAGATAGGAAAAATAATCAGAATCATAAGTCCACAGAAACCGTAAAACTGATTTCTTATGGAAAGCAAAGATAACCTACCCTTCCTTTCCCTGCTGCAAAAGTGGCAACAGATTCTTTTTCATGCTCTGGGCTTTGGATATGCGACAGAGGAGGAGGAATCCACCTGAATGATAAAAAATAAATACATGAGTGAGCGACACAGAGACGAGGAGGCTGTTTTAGCTAGATTGCTAGAATAGTCTTACAATGAAAAAAGTGAGACTTGAACTTGTGGTTATATATAGATTGACCTTTACACTCATTGCAATTGGTTTTAAGTTAGATGTCTATATCTAAACAAAGATTATCTCCAAATAAGAGCCAGTATGAGAGTTCAAGAGACAAACAATAATTTGATTCAAGACACAGAACAAACAAACAAAAAAATGTGCAATATTACCTCCCACTTCCAGTGATCATGATAAAAGGCTCTGTCCGCCATCTTTGAAGGGTGTCACCCTGCCATTACAAGGAAATCAGTGTAATGAAAATGAATCTACCTACCCAGATTTTATACATAAGATGAAAGAGGAATTAACAATTTATTGATGGTTACTCATAAAAACAGTGATAAATAGAAGGCTAATATGATGGAAATATTTTATAGACCTGCGCAAATGAATAGAGCCTCCAGACATAGTAAGTATGTTCTTTTGATCCAAGCTCAAATAAAAAGTTAAAAAGTTGGTCTCCACGGCCTCTTTCCATTATGGCTTGTTCAAAAGCACATCCACCATCAAGAACATGCAGAGACAGTGTGTCAATTACATGACGGAGATGATCATCATCAGGCGGAACAACTGTAATATCTGGTACATTTGGTGTAAGCACCTGTTGCGAACAAACAAATTATTGAAAAGGAAACAAAAATAATTCAAAAACAACATAATACCAAGGTAGAGAGTAATTCAAAACTTCATAAAGGAAAAGGAAAAGGAAGATTGTGAAAATGAAGTCAATTGACAACTATCATGTATCTTAAAAGAACTACTTATAGAACATTCGAGAGGAAAACAAGAAGTTCAACACCTAAAGCATAAATAATGAAGATTACTCCATTTCCCTATTCAAAGTAAAAGGAGAAATTGTTACTAAAGTTGGAATTTGCTATCTTAAAAAACTCATCAAAAGGAAAATCACTTGCGAAATTTATCCACCTTTCCGTATTATACAAATGTTATTTGTATTGCTACTTTTAGATGTCTCGTTCAGACCTTTCCATTCAAGAGCCTCCACTTGATCACCATAATGAAGCCAAAATCATGAGAAACAAGAGCAGGCCTCTACAAACATTTCTGCATTTTATCCATTCGATTAATTCAAGAAAATCTAGTGAAATTGATCGCAAGGCATCATCAGCTCAGAAGGTGTTAATTTACAATAAAAACAATGACAATGCACTAGATCCATTGGGGGGGGGGGGGGTCTACAATGTGAATGTGTTCTCTCCATTTAT
>JAMKQA010122404.1:0-14819 GCA_024699735.1 Posidonia australis | reverse complement strand
CAAGGTAACAACAGTAATGAAAGTGGAAATGATTATGTAAGTGGAATGTGTGTAAGTGTGTGTGGTCAGGATTGGACTTGTGAAATGGTCCTAGAATCCTGAAGAGAAATGTTGATGTTTTAACCAGTTGCCAGCCAGTGTTGTGGTTTGGTTTTGAGCCCAGTGGGGCCTTGTGCTTTAGGCTGGATTTGGTTAGGAAGTGTGTTTTGGGAAAAATCCCAAGTGTTGAAATGGAATTGTTTTGGAAAAGGAAATGAATTCCAAAAAGAGTTTTGAAAGTAATGTTTTGAAAGTAAAGTGGTTTTGAAAGAATTTCCACATGTTTTGAGAAAGAAAAGGGTTGTGGCTTTTGAAAAAGCCTGGCTTGGGATTGAGGTCCCAAGTGGTGATTTTGTAAAGAAAGGATTTGGTTTTTGGGATTGAAGTCCCAAGTGTTGATTTAATAAGGAAAATGATTTTTTTTAAGGAAGAAAACCAAGTTTTGCAATAATAGGAAAGAAGTTTTCTTTTGGTTTTGTTGTACTTGCTTGTAGTTGTGTGTTTTGGGGGCGCGTACTGGGTGACTGAGATGTCACTCACGTGTGCTATGTGTTTTCAGGTGTAGACCGCGTGCAGCCAGGTTCCGGTGCAGGAATTGGAGCTTCTAGCCACGCATCGAGATCCTTGAGGTGAGCCTTAGTTACAGCCCTTTTGTTCTGTAATTTGTGTAATTAGGCTTGTGATACTGTGTTTTGGTAACGTGCCCGGGTTCGGGGTGTTATAGGTCCAGTGCTCTCGGTGGGAACCAGTGCTTCAACTGTGATCACGTGGGCCATATCACTGCATATTGTCCCCATCCTCGACAAACTTTAGCCCCATTGGTGTGCTATATTTGCGGGAGGGCAGGACACATTCAGAGATCTTGTTCGGAACTACCGAAGAAGGCAGGGAGGCACCGCAGCAGTCGACTACGGGGCAGGTGTTTACCATTGCAGCTCCAGGCATCAGGTTGTCGGGAGATGTAGCTGAGGGTAAGGATGATTAGTTGGTTTTGTAACCCTCTGAGATTTGTTGTAATCTCCGTGTAATTTGGACATCCGCTTGTTTGTATGGATGTGTGGTGCTGTTTTTGCTTGGTTATCAAGTTCTTTTATTGTGGCTAGCCAGATGGCCAAAGTGTTGTTTGACTCAGGGAGTTATTTCTCCTTTATCTTTGAGTCTTTCGTGGCGGAGTTAGGAGAGAGACCAGCTAGACTGGCCTTTCACCTCAGCGTGGTGATGCCTTTGGGGGAGCACAGTTTGGCATGGAGGTATCTGTAGTCTATTGACTTGACACTGAATGGCAGAGAGTTCGACGCCAGCCTGATCGTGATGGACATGAAGGAGTACAATGTGATACTCAGCATGGATTGATTGGCACAACAGTCCGCTTTGATCGACTATGCTTGGAGGAGAGTTTATTTTGGGTCATTTGAGGATGGGTCTTTCTTTGTACAAGGTGGGTGTCATGGTGAGCCTAAGCTTGTTATTTCAGCTATGAAGGCTTATAAGTCCTTGGTCAGGAGTTGCGTGGGGTATCTAGCCAGTATAGTTACCTCCACTTCTCCTAAGTTGGGTGTTCACAACATCTCTATGGTGTGTGAATATCCCGACATTTTCCAAGATGATTTGCCTAGTATGCCACCACACAGGGAAGTAGAGTTCTCAATCGATCTGATCCTCAGTTCTAGTGCTGTGTCAAAGCATCCCTATCGCATGGCACTAGTGGAATTGCGAGAGCTTAAGAGTCAGTTACAAAAGTTGCTGGAAAAGGGGTTTATCAGGCCGAGTGTGTCCCATGGGGAGAACCTGTCTTGTTCGTCCGCAAGAAGGATGGTTTTGCTCCGACTGTGTCTAGATTATCGGATGCTAAACCAGATCACTATGAAGAATAAGTATCCCTTGCCCCATATTGATGACCTATTCGACCAGTTACAGACTGCATTCATGTTCTTGAAGATTTATTTGAGGTCAGGGTATCACCAATTGAGGATACGAGACTTAGATATTCAGAAGGCTGCTTTTCGGACGTGGTACAAGCATTACGAGTTCACGGTCATGCCTTTCGGCTTGACTAATGCATCGGCTACATTTATGGATCTGATAAATAGAATTTTCAGCCCTTTTCTGGACTAGTTCTTTGTAGTTTTTGTTGATGATGTGCTGGTCTACTCCCTTGATGTTGAGACTCACGCCTTGCACCTAAGGGTGCTTTTGGATACTTTGAGGCATCATCAGCTGTATGTCAAATTCTCCAAGTGTGAGTTCTAGCTGAACGAAGTCATCTTCCTTAGCCATTTGATTTCTGGAAAAGGCATCCGAGTGGATCCAGCCAAGGTTCAGGCGGTGAGTAGTTGGGAGCAACCTAGGGCTGTGACAGAGATTAGGAGTTTCTTGGGTCTGGCGGGCTATTATAGGAGGTTTATCAGGGATTTCTCCTCCATAGCCGTGCCTTTGACAGAGTTGACCAGGAAGGGGGATCTGTTATGTTGGGACCAGAATTGTGAGGCGAGTTTCCAAGAGCTGAAGTCTCCTCTGATTTCTACCCCTGTGTTGACTCTGCCTTCTAGAAGTGGTGGCTTCACTATGTATAGTGATGCTAGTGGCGTTGGGTTGGGGTGTGTTTTGATGCAATATGGCAATGTCATCGCATATGCTTCGCACTAGCTGAAGGATCATGAGAAGAACTACCCGACCCATGATTTGGAGATGGCTACTGTAGTTTTCACTATCAAGCTTTGACGACACTATCTCTATGGAGAGCAGTTTGTGGTCTTCACCGATCAATAGAGCTTGAAGTATATATTCACGCAGAGGGACCTCAACCAGAGGCAGTACCGTTGGGTGGAGTATCTGAAGGACTATGATTTTAGCTTATCCTACCATTCCGACAAGGCCAACATGGTTGTCGATGCCTTGAGTTGGAGTACGCATGTGATGGCGAGCTTGATGGTCAAGGAGTAGATCATGTTGGATGATCTAGTGAGCTACAGGCCGAAGCGGCAAGCTTAGGGGACGGTTGGTGCCTAGGTGGCCAACCTATTTGTTCACCCTAAGCTGTTAGAGTTTATTGTCACTTGTCAGCAGTTGAATCCATTTGTTCACGCTGTGTTTGAGAAGCTGGAGGCTGGTGGAGAGCCTCATTTCTCTGTTGGGCATATGAAGAGCTGAGATACGATATGCATCTGTATGTGCCCCAGCATGAGGAGTCCAGACAGAGATTACTGGATGAAGCACATTGGTCTAGGTACATTATTCACCTTAGGAGTACGAAGATGTAACGAGACATGAAGCGGAACTTTTGGTGGCTTGGCTTGAAGAGAGATGTTGCTAACCATGTGGCAAGTTATACAACCTACGAGCTGGTCAAGGTAGAGCACCAGAGACTTGGAGGGACCTTGCAGCCGTTGGAAATTCCTGTATGGAAGTGGGAGCACATCTCGATGGACTTTGTGACTAGTTTGCCACGTACTCAAAGAAAGAACGACACCGTGTGAGTGATCGTGAACTGGTTAACTAAGTCTACTCGCTTCTTGGCCATTCAGATGAAGCTTCCAATGCACCGCCTGGCAGAGTTGTATGTGTTCGAGGTAGTGAGGCTGCATGGTGTTCTGGTGTCCATCGTATCGAACGGAGACACGAGGTTCACCTCATGGTTTTGAAGAACTCTGCAGGAGGCCTTTGGTACTGTGCTCAACTATAGTATGACATTTCATCCTCAGTCGGATGGTCAGATAGAGATGACTATCCAGACACTGGAAAATATGCTCAGAGCATGTGCCTTAGACTTTCAAGGGAGTTGGAAGGACCATCTACCGTTGATTGAGTTCGCCTATAACAATAGTTATCACTCGAGCATCGGGATGGAGCCGTACGAAGCTTTGTATGGTAGGCCGTGTAGATCGTCGATTTGTTAGAGCGAGGTGGGCGAGCGACAGTTGATTGGTCTTGAGCTTGTGCAGCTGTATGCGGACAAGATTGATTTGATTTGTAGCAGGCTATGGGCTGCACACTGTCGATAGAGGAGTTATGCCGAAAGGTGGCAGAGGCCGCTAGAATTTCTAGTAAGAGACTATGTGTTCCTGAAGGTGTCGTCAACCAAGGGTGTCATGCTGTTCGAGAAGTGTGGCAAGTTGAGTCCTCACTATATTGACCCGTACCAGATCATCCAAAGGATCGGTGAGGTTACTTATTAATTGGATCTACCACTAGAGATGTCGTCCGTGCATGATGTGTTCCATGTCTCCATGTTGAGGAAGTGTCTGGCTAATGCATCTCACATGATCCCAGTTTAGCCTGTGGGGCTCCAGGAAGATCTGTCCCTTGAGGATGGTGTCGTCCAGATTGTCGACCACAAGGAGTAGGTGTTGCGGAACAAGGTGATTCTGTTGGTTTTGGTGCAGTGGCGACATCATGGAGACGAGGAGGCTATGTGGGAACATGAGGAAGCCATCCTAGCCTCGTACCCATATCTTTTCGCCTAGTGATTTCGAGGGCGAAATCTTCTTTTAAGGTGGTTAGGATGTAACACCCGTAGAATTCATTTTGTAATTATTTACATTTAATGAATTTAGTCCTGGACAAGTGTTACTATTCCGAGGCCCGTTTGTGTGGTTTGGCAATTTTGGGCTTGGGCCTCGTGGGCCAGCTTTTGATTGCATGTCTTTGTGCATGGTTGGCACTGTGCATTGTGGCACTGTGCTTGTGGGCCCAGGTGTGGGGCCTATGTTGTCGGTCGAGTGGTGGGAGAGCTTGGTGCGATGAGTTGTTAGCTCGTGCGGGAGGCCGGTGGTTGCACTGTGTATGCATGCATGCAACTACCACCTTGGGTATATATATATATACATATACATATATATATATATATATATATATACATATACATATATATATATATATATATATATATATATATACATATATATATATGCACGGTCGACAACTCTTCCTTCGCACCTCTCTCCCTCTCCATCTCTGCATATTCATCCTCCTCTTCCTGAGCACACATGCCCTTCTCCTCCCCCACTCGCCTTCCTTCTTCTCCCTCACTCTCCCCATTCACCCCCACTCTCTCCTCTCCCCGGTCCCTTCCCCAGCTTCTTCCCTCTCCTCTATTTAGTATTTCCCTCTCCTCTGTTCGATGTGCTCGTGAGTTGGCAAAGGCGTGCGGTGGCTCGTGGTGGCATGTGGAGCTCAGGTGGTGTGCCCTGTGGTCGTGTGAGCCTTGGTGAGGGTCGTGGTCGCCGAAGTCTGCCGGAGTCAACCAGAGGATCGTCAGAGCACGTTTATCAGGTACGCACCTCCAACTAATGAATAGAGAGCATGAAAATGGTAGAAATTGATAGGATTGCATGAAATCTAGGTAAATTTACATTTCTAGAATTTATTGTGATTTTATGAGTATTTATGGAGGTATTTATGAGTGTTAAATGCAGTGGTTGTGTTTTGGGTCGTTTTGACCCTCCTGCCTTTGCGAATTTATATCATGATGCATGGTGAATAGATTTTGGTTTTATTTGTTGGGATTTGGATTAGACTTGAGGGTCTACATCTTACGTTTTATGTGAGATTTTTGGTGTTTGTTTTGGGAGTCCGATCAGAGGTCCCACCTTGGGTGAGTTCAAACGTTGAGTTTTGGGCCGTTCTCTATGATCGCAGAATTCGGCATACCGAAGTGGAAACGACATACCGAATCAGCGAATTTCGGTATACCAAACTTGTTTGGCATGTCAATTTTCAATCGGTTTTGGCCCTCTAGTCTATTTGGTTAGTCAAATCCTTTCCATCAACCGATCTAGTAGATTTTGGCATACCGAAGATGAAACGACATACCGAATCAGTAGAATTCAGCATACCGATCCCCTTTTTTTCAACATGCCGAATCAGGGCCCAAACATGTTTATAAAAATCTAATTTTAAGGGGTTTTTTGGATTGGTTTATATTGTACCTTTGAGATGGGATTGTGGGTCATTAGTGGTGGTCCCTTGGGACACCTGATGTGCTGTTTTGCTGAGGTTTTGGAAGAGTTTTCAAAAAAATATATAAAATGGTTTTGAAAATGATTTCAAAAGAGATGAGTTGGTAGATTTGGAAAATGGTTTTCCTAGTTTTTTGTGTGTGAGTCGAGACACTATGGGACTGTGTCGTTAGGACTAGGGAATATGACGACTTTCTCGGGTAGACGGGCACGTCTCCCTAGTCGAGGTCTGGGGCCAAGATACCTGAGACTGAGGGACGTTGGGTCCTGGAGGTTTGAGACTCCCTGACTGTCATATTAAGGCTAGGGTTGTGGTCTACAGGTTAAGGTGTCTTGTGGCATGACGGGGTGGTATGATACTCCTGTTGTCGTTGTGAGCATTAAGGCTTGGGTGCTGTCGGGTGTGGAGGTATGACAATCTCTTCTGAGCACCATGTGTGAAGGATGCTGTGAGGAGGCATATCCTGTGGTGGCCAATGCGTGTGGGACACATGCCCCGTAGCTGGTTGCGTCCTGAGAGACAAGAGTACCTTCCCAAGGAGGGGTTGGCTTTGTGAAGGTTCTCCTGGTGGGGAGAATCGCGGGACGGTGATTGCTTCTGCACAGGGTAGCTTCATCATGGCAGTGCAGAACGCTGTGGTCGCTCCTCAATGGACTGCTTGTGGCTCGAGTTTGGTTGCCTAGCGCCAGGTTTCCCGACTTACTGTGTGTGGTTTTGACCATTGAGGGCCTTTGCTTGTGGTTTTGAGTTGGTAGAGCCCCAATTGTGGTTTTGGCCAGTGTGGGCCTTGTTTGTGAGGTTTTAGAGAAAATGTTTTGCGAAATGAATTTAAACGAAAATTAATCATGTTTTCATTTTCTACCGTTTTTCCTTAGGGTGCGTGCTAGGTAACTTCTATCACTCATGCATTTTCCTCGTGTTTTTGGGTTGCAAGTGCAAGCACATAGAAGATTTAGCATAGTGCATATAAATCGAAGTCTCATAGCTGCACACACAGGTTCTTGGTAGTTTGATATTTCTGTTTAGCTTTAATTTCCTGTAATTTAAATTTGTTTAAATTGTTACGAGAAATGTGGGGCGTGACAGGGGTATAATTAATATTTGGAACTTTAATTGTAGTTTAAGATGTAAACTACTTTGGCAATTTTTATTGGGTAATTCGAAGCTCAAGTGGCCTGAGTTAATCAATGCCCGATACTTTTCCCAAAATCAGATAGGAACTTTATTGAATGTAAGCTCTAATATGGGTTCTCCCCTTTGGTAGGAACTTAGATTGTGTTTTCCTATATTGAATACCTTTACCAGATTTATGGTTCATAATGGGGAAAATACAATGTTCTAGGAGAACAAGTCGGTTGACAATATCTCCTTAAAAAATGCTATGCCTGACTTATTCTTGCTATCAACTATGAAAAAAGGGTAAGTTAAAAAATGCTTAGTAAGTTTCACTCCGATTTTCCTGCAATTTTCCACAATCCAACTATTTATAAGACTGACTTTGGTCTATTACAATCTCAATTGGATATGTTTTCAGATATTGTTGATAATCTTATTCTCAGCAATGAGTCTGATGATTTGTTTTGGGTTCCCTCATCTAATAACTTATTCTTAGTGGAATTGTTATTCTGTTCTAAATGATGGTGGGCTACGATTTCCCTACATAAATTGCATCTAGAAGAGTTGGGTCCCTAAAAAAATAAGGATTTTTGGATGGCTAGTTATTCATGACAAAATTCTTACAAGGGTTAACTTAGAAAAGAAAGGGTGGATGGATCCTTTATCTTGTGCTTCTTGCGGATTTAGTAGTGAATCTTCCTATCATATTTTGTTACACTGTCCACTAGTAGTGGAGATATGGAACTTTTTTTTGGATAATACTTCTTGTTTATTAGACATTTCTATTGCGAAAATCTTTTCATTGTTTACTCTCGGTAAGCATAAATCATGTAAGAAGGTTGGAACCTACTTGTTCTGGTAATTTTATGGATAATTTGTTTGGAGAGAAATAATAGGATCTTTAGGAATATATTTAGGCCAGTACATACCATTCTAGTTATTATAATTTCACTCATCAGATCTTGGATAGATAATATGGGTGCAAGGCAGAAGATAGTGGGCATTTCTAAGGTAATTGAGCTGATGCAACATGATTGGGATGAGTCTGTTTTTCTGGACATTTAAACTCTATTTGATGGCCTGTGTTGGCCGATATGTTGCTTCATTTTGAATTGACAGTCCATATTCGGTGACTGTCTCAAACAATACATTTTGTACTCTATTATTCCCCCTGGGTTGGTTTGCCTAAGGGACTTATATATCACAGCTTACTGTTTAAAAGAAAAACAGGATTGGGACGAGTACCAAGCATACAATGCTACCTAGGTTATTGCTTCTTCCATTGGCTTGGCTGTGCCAAGAACCTCTCCTTAGGATTCAAATCCCCATGATTAGCTGGTCAATAATCCTACTACTTATAGTCCTCTTCACCCTAAAAGTTGATTATGTTGGCTGATGTTGTGTTGTGTATTTCTAGGAGGCATTTGTTATGTTGCGATTTTGGACTTCTAAATCATTGGGTCGTAATTTGTGGACTGTTGAGCCTTGTTTTTGTTTGGTAATTTGTATTCTGGACTTCGTACTCTTTTTCACTTGGTGGTGGTATTCATAGCCAAGTGTTTTTATTATATATAATCAACTTCCAGTTGCAAAAAAAAAACCCATAACCTAAGCCGAATAAGGTTATTCTGACATATTCTACGTAGAACGCGAGGTAGATGGAAAGATGCAATGTAGTATTGTTTTGGATCATGGTGTACTTCACCCATATGTTGATTCTAGTGTAATCCACGTATTGTTAATGAACTTGACAATAATACCCTTCATCTTTTATGACAAGAGAATAAGATACCATGATATTGTTACGTGTTTGCCATCCTAATTATTTGTCTATTGTTAACAGAAAAAAGGACCGACAATGACATAATCCTAACCAAACAGGATCTTGTATGCATATGAATACTATGCTAAAATCGAGATTGTGATAGATCTTGATTTTGATGCACCAAATCAAGATTTTAGGTAATTTCTACCGTTCAAAATCTTTAATTACCACATGAGGCCTTATATTGCATTTAGTAATATGTATCTATAATAGTTGGATTTTGGGAAAACAAATTTTGGTTCTATTCTTAAAGAAAGCATTTAGTATTGTTGTGGTAATTAAATCTATCATAATCTTAGATGGTAGAGCTCTCAAAAATCCAAAAATAAGATCTTTCGATTAAACTATCCCTTTTAATTTATAAGTCTAACATTGATATCTATTATTATTTTTTATATTGTTCATAATGAACATGTGTTTCAACAACTACTTCAATTTACTATCTTTTTTAGGTTGCCCTTGAAGGTAAGTGACCAAGAATTACCTTTACCATGCTCCACAGCACTAGGAGCATTTTTTTGCAAAAAATAATTAAACTAAAAGTTAAACTGCTTCATTATTAATGTTTTGACCTTAAAACAATTGCCATAACATAATGGTCCCCCATCTATATAATTTCCTTCATTTTTAGCCCCATGTCCCCCAATTATTGAGATGTTGCCTCAGGAAGATAAGGCAATGAGTCCTTTGTCAACTTGTCATTAATTATCTTTTTGTTCACTACTTGGTAGTTCATCCTAGGAACACCTACCCATGGACTTTTCTCTTAGTTGCCAATTAATTCCCTTCACTAGGCCTATAACAATGAGTCAGGTTTAGACCAAAGACCTGTGGGTCTAAATCCATGAAGTTAGGGTCTTGGTTTAGAAAATAAGATCCATGGACTTATAGGCCCAAACTCAATAGACTTGTTTGTTTAGTGGGTAGGATTTGGGTCTGAAATACCTAGACCCGTGAATCTAAACTATATTATAATAATTATATTTAAATATATAATAATACTTAAAAGTTAAAACTCTAATTATATTTTAAGTTAAAATTAAAACTCACTTCATTTAATTTATTATTATATGTTTATTAAGTATTTAACTTTATGATTCCCATTTGCTTAGAGAAAGATGCAAATGAGCAACATCTTAGTATCATATCAAATAAAGTTGATGATGTAAGTGAAGTAAAGTAACTCTTCCATTTGCAATTAAAAACCTACATTTTTCAAAAAAAAGCTTTGAATGAATTATGTTATAATAATGTGTCAAAATATTTTATTTGCCAAAAATGGAATGGAAAGTATGACGTAATGATGTAAAAAAGTGTGTGGTAATGGGTCTAGATTTTAAATTACGAGTCTAGACCTAAACCTGTGAAAAAGATGGGTTTAGATTTAAGTATAGGTAAACCCAACCCAGACTCGACCCATTGCAAAGCCTACCTTTCACTCATCTATGCTTTAAGCATACAATACCTATCTTTTCCCTTTCTAAATCGATCTATAACTTCCAAATAGCCTTCTTTTCTCCCTAGATAAATATTCTCACAATCCAATAAATGCACTCTCCTTCTCTTATTTTTCTTCTCATTCTCACAATGTGTTGAGTACATTACTATTACACTTTTTTATTATCCATATTTATCTATTCCGTATATTAATAATGCTTCTCAAGGTATTTAAGTTAATTTTGTAGGAACTTGTAGTATTATAAACAAATGTATATAATAAAGGAAAAAAGAAGATGAAAAGATCAAATATGTTGCAAACAAGAGAAGAAATCTCAATCCAAATAGGCTCCAGTAAAGGATTTAATTTGTGCATCACATATCAAATTCAAATTCCAATGGATCCTAAATGTGTACAATATTCTTAAGAAGAAAACAAAGTTATTAAAATACAAATTCCGAAATATAAGAGTTAATTGGTGGTGGATGGCTGCCCCTAATATGGAGAGAACTGCTAAAATCTAGGAACATCTTTTATATTGAAGATATTATCTATATTTGTGATTTAAATTTAAAAAAGATGTAACCCTTATTCATGTTTATAAATATGGAGATTCACTCTGTATTTCATTATCTTCTACTTTATACACTTCTTCTGTAGGACTGCTTTCACAACTACGGAGTTGAGTACTATAAGTTGTCTATATTGGGTTTGAATGATTAACATTATAAGTTTTATTTTTATCTTGTGTCTTTCTTTTTATTTTTTGTTTCCATTTCTCAATTATATGCTAAATTGCTTTTCTAGGATTAGATGAAGCTATGGTAGTTGTATGACAATGTAATTAGTTGTGCTTTCTTCTCTCCAATGTTTCATGTCATGATCATATATAGTAAACTAGCACGACATTGATTTTTAGTTATTTTGATAAACGTTAATAGACTATTATTTGATTGCATATTTTTAGTCTATACTTAGGGAAGAGTAAATTAAGGATCATGTGTGTTGTCATACTTATAATATGTTATCATCCAATTAAATCTTGCTTTTGTTTCTCTATTCATGTACTTGGTAGTCTATCATGTATTTCATAATAGGCTATGCTTGTTAGAGTAGAAATTTTTAGTTTAATTTTGAGATTGAAAAGGGAGAGAGAGTGAACTAGTTGATCATCATGCTAATTGCATAGTAGATTTGACATCCTAAGCTTCATCATATAACATTACCTTTCACTTCACCAAATTCCAATTCCATGTTATTATCCTCCATCATAATTTGACAATTAGATTTAAAATCTAGAATTCACTTTTCTATGTGGGATTGTTCTGTATTTGCTTTCACACTATATAGTACGTTGTGTACTTATGGTTATTTAAAATTTACATCAAGTTTTTAGTATTGTTGCTAGAGAATAAATGTATTCATATATTAAATTCTTTTACCAAGTTATTCTTTTTTATTTTCATTTATTAAAAGAATTGAAATATAAAAAACAAAAAAAATGAAACTTTCTAATTTGGGTTTGAAGTGTATAAAATAGGATAGGAGGAGTGAAAAATGTCCTAGTAAGTTCTTTACTTCTCGACAATGTCTCATTATCATAGTGGCTGAGAGAACTCTAAACTCGCCACAGGATCCCGAGTTTGAATTCTGAGACATGCAAAAAAAAAAATTCTCCTCTAACTATCTCAATCGTCAACAAAAAAAAAAGTTCTTTACTTCTCAAAACTTTTACCTTATCACCTTTTCTCAATCGGTAGGTAAGTCTGACTGAGAAAGGCTAATTTTGATGCACCAAATCAAGATTCTAGGTATTTTTAACCATTCAAAATCTTTAATTACCACATGAGGCCTTATAATGCATTTAGTAATATGTATCTAGAAGAGTTGTATTTTGGGAAAACGAATTTTTGTTCTATTCTCAAAAGCAAGCATTTAGTATTGTTGTGGTAATTTAATCTATCATAATCTTAGATGGTATAGCTCTCAAAAATCCAAAAGTAAGATCCTTCGATCAAACTATCCCTTTTAATTTGTAAGTCTAACATTAATATCTATTATTATTTTTTATATTGTTCATAATGAACATGTGTTTCAACAACTACTTCAATTTACTACTATTTTACGTTCCTCTTGAAGATATGTAGCACCCTAGCACAACACAACAATATAGTTACTACCCAAATCGTTTATTAAATCTAAATTAACAGAAATAATCAATTAAATAATCAAAACTAATACCCAGACCTATGTGTGGCTATTGCGACTCTACCAATTTGCACTAGTATGAGACTGTACCTTTGAGTACGCACTTGTGACCACAATTTAAATCTACACGTGATTGACATCATTGTCACCTGGACTGGTCCCCAAAAGTAAAACCAATGAAAAACCCTAAGCAGCTACCAAAGTGCGAAGAAACCACAAAGAAACCATGACACCGAAAAGCCAACACACACAATTCAGAAAACCATTTGTAATCATGTCTTTTCAAAAGTTTCTTGTCATTTCTCTTTTAAAATCTCATGCACATATGTAAATCATTTTTCATGCATTTCAGAAAGCAATTTCTCATCTAGAATCCAGCTCAAATCTCAAATCATTTCATATACCAAAGCACAACAAAATTATGGTTGGAAACTAATACAAACCACAAT
Organism: Posidonia australis; assembly: GCA_024699735.1. Classification (NCBI taxonomy): domain Eukaryota; kingdom Viridiplantae; phylum Streptophyta; class Magnoliopsida; order Alismatales; family Posidoniaceae; genus Posidonia; species Posidonia australis. The sequence continues at coordinate 1,786 of JAMKQA010122404.1, read as the reverse complement.
TCTCAATCAGAACCAAAACCTATCGTATCACCCTAGCCACAGGTGACCGAGTTGGCCACAAGTAGTTGGTGAGGCTCCATTCCTATCTACATTGCATTGCTGTGGTGAACCACCCCACAAAGAAGTTCAATAATCTTGTTCGTAGCCTTAAAGTAGCGTACCACACTAGTACAAGCATGGGATGCATCCTTACGATGTCCCTCATGTCTGAGCACCTATGGACTCTAACCCTAGACTCGATCAGTACCGGTATTAAGGGTAGTTTGGGTCTACCAATACCTCGGGTCCTATAGTACTACATAGTCATGAGGCTTACTCCTCGGAACAAAACTCTGCAACAACCTAGGATGTGTCCCCAACCACACAGAGGTCTCAATACCCTTTGTCGGTACGATCTTTCGACTCACGTGGTTCCTACAAAACCTCAAAATTCTCTTTTTTAAAAACATATGCTACTTCCTTTTCAAATCTCTTTTAAAACCATTTTCAAAACATTATCATTATTAAAAACCAATATACCAAGCTTTTCATTAGCATTTAATTTATTTATTATGACATAATCCATTCTTCCCTTCTTGGAAGACATTCTTTATATGCTCACAGAGGCCATGCCTTCATTCCATTATTTATCTATCCATATTATCATAAAAACAATCATTAAAATCAATAGATGCTTCTAAAAGAAGTAGCTTACGCCACCTTTTCACATCAGATCATCATGTGGGCTGCCTACTCCTCTAAAACCAGCCACCTAGTCGTGCTTCGAGCTCATGTTGGAAGGCATTGCTGACCAGTCATTCTATGTGTTTTACATACCATTCAGAAAAGCTCAGAACATGCAACCCATTCTCAAAAAAATCCATAAAATTCTATAAAAACTTCAGGAAACATTAGGGATAATTTCCACACATCCAGGACATGTTGTAACCATGCCGGCGACAACCTCGGGACTTCGGCGCGATAGGCCAAAATACACAAGGGATGGCAAAGTCACGGCAAAACAATAAAAATAAAAATACAAATGCAGGAGTCGCCACCTAGTCTATTAAAATGGAAGACAAGGAAAACCATAAAAACATGCAAATCATGCAATGGAAGAGCAGGTCATAAACCAAAAAACTGGGTAAGGATCTTTGTTACGCACGAGGAAGGTATTAGGCACTCTCGTGCGCCCGATAAATCGGTCTTCTATAGGTTTCTCATTTGCTTATGAAATGTCGGCTTTTCAGCCTTTACTATACGCCCAAGGGCGATATGCCATGCCATGCTTGGTGTCTTATGCTAAATAAGGGTGCATGATGTGCAGGGGTGTGTCCTAATGCTCAGAAGTATCGCTCATATCGCGGGTCAAGCATCGATGCAAAGATATTGCATGAATAAGATCAAGGATCTAAGTATTTTGAGCGATTTATCAGCCTTTACTATACGCCCAAGGGCGATATGCCATGCCATGCTTGGTGTCTTATGCTAAATAAGGGTGCATGATGTGCAGGGGTGTGTCCTAATGCTCAGAAGTATCGCTCATATCGCGGGTCAAGCATCGATGCAAAGATATTGCATGAATAAGATCAAGGATCTAAGTATTTTGAGCGATTTATCAGCCTTTACTATACGCCCAAGGGCGATATGCCATGCCATGCTTGGTGTCTTATGCTAAATAAGGGTGCATGATGTGCAGGGGTGTGTCCTAATGCTCAGAAGTATCGCTCATATCGCGGGTCAAGCATCGATGCAAAGATATTGCATGAATAAGATCAAGGATCTAAGTATTTTGAGCGATTTATCA
>JAMKQA010122403.1:0-14449 GCA_024699735.1 Posidonia australis | reverse complement strand
TGCTGACTATGCGGGTTGTAGAACTGATCACAAAAGCACTAGTGGTACCTGTCAATTTCTAGGACACTCATTAGTATCTTGGTTTAGTAAGAAACAAATTGTGTAGCACTCTCAACAATAGAGGCTGAATACATTGCAGCTGGGTGTTGCTGTGCTTAAATCCTTTGGATGAAGCAAACACTACAAGATTTTAAAATCATGATATCAACTACACCAATATTTTGTGATAATACAAGTGCCATGTCAGTTGTCCTCATGGTTGACTCTAGTAGTTTGCCTTCGATTAGAGGCATGTCAGCTACCCTCATAGTCATTTTCAATCAGCAACATCTCCAGCCGAGGACACACTTGCAGTCTCTGATTTGACTTCACCAGGTGCACGCCTTGAGCCAAGGGCATGTCAGCTGCTTTTTGGCTAATTGATGTTTGGCTGGATGTTTTAGACCAGGAGATCGGTGCAAGCTAATACGCAGCCCCACATTGGGAAATAGTAGAATGAACAAGTAGAAGCAGACCACTGAGTGTAGAAGAACTCTAGACAAGGACTCCAAAGGACCACAAGGTGAAGGCACTTCCTCACTCACCCTTACATCTGGGAGTCGTGGAGTAGTAGCGCATAGGAGGTGCGCGTGTTGGCCAGGGACATTGCCCGTACTATAATGCCTGACCCCTGTTGAGAGCGTTCGAATACCCAGCTCATGGGCTAGGCCCAGCATGTTACGATATTGTATCCAATCCACACCTTTTAGAGGTGGGACTATCATAGCCTGAAGTGTCTAACTAGTGGTTCATCAGTAGAGCACCCACATACCTAGCTCATGGGCTGCGCCTAGCATATCTTGATAATGTATCCAATCTACACCTTTTTAGAGGTGGGATTATCACAGCCTAAAGTGTCTAATTTGTGGTTCATCAATAGAGTGCCCCCACATACCTAGCTCATGGGCCAGGTCCGGCATGTCACAATAATGAATCCAATCTATGCCATTAAAGGGGTAGGCGATCTAGTTTGTTCCAATGCTATTGTAGTTCAAAGGCCTCTCTAACAAGCCAATCACAAAAAGAAGCAAATGGGCACACGACAAGAAGACAGAAAATTCTACATTCAGATTCAATGTTCAAGGGTATATTCATAATGAGAAATAGTAGAAATACAATGAGTTACACTACATACACCCGGATTAGTTATTCCCTCAAGTCTGAGGCCTCTTTGAGCTCCCAGCACTCGAGAATAGTGGAGCACCTGGAGTGACTTCACTGATTGGCTAGTCCATCTTGGTTTGTGCCTTATATGCCTTAGTGTAGTCGTAACCTCTCACCAGAGTCAGGTCAGAAGAATTGACACCAGTCCGTAGCAGACGAGCTAGCTCAGTAGTCATGACAGTGGAATTCTGTGGATATAGCCAGAAGATGCCAAGCATTGGAGACTATTCAAACGCATCCTGATGAAAGCCAAACTGGCACAGGACAAAGACGAGATGATACTCCACTCCCTTGGTAAGGCTTGGTAGGACGGTCACCCTTATGTCAGTACAGTTGAAGAATACCGTGAAGGGCTCAATGACAGACGGGATGACTCGCCAGACTAGTTGATCCTCTGACAGGTCTTCCAGCTTCTGGTAGAAATCCCAAACACCAGAAATTGTTCAAGCATGCTCGCTCTAGCAGTAAGCTTCGAACATTGGCCTATGAGGGCATAGGACCTCAACCCCCGTATGGGCCGCTAGCTAGACCTGTCAAGGCATCAAGTCAGTGAAGAATGATGTGTCAATCTCAGAAGGGTCCAAGACTACCTACACTAGTGCTTTACAGCCGTAGAAGTGACGGCACCGGTGAAGGGCATGATCCAAGCCACGATAAGTCTCCACTAGAATCATAGGGGTCAGGTCAATTTGTCTGCTCACCACCGCCAAGGCGATCTCGACCACCCCGATCGCTACTGTCATTTGGCCATGGCTAAATATGAGCTCTCTAAGGAAGCGAAGGACGAAGCCATGCAGCCACAGGTCCTCGCCTAGCACGTTGTCAAGATAGTCTAGGCACAGCATAGGCTCAGAACCGTTGACACAGATCATGTGCTTCTTACATTCTATAGTGCTCAGACCAGTTAGCTGGTAAAGGACAGATGCATATCCGCTTCGACGTATGATGATCGGAGGCCCTAGTAGCTTCAACAGGCCATAGATCCGTTGGGTTTCTTCCAAAGTAATTGTCAATTCCTCACGGCCAAACTAGAACACCTGATGTGCCGGCTTCCAAAATCTGGCCACGGCGCACAGGAGATAGCGGCTCACCTCCACATCTCCAATCTTCAAGAGCCTCCTAGAGATTTCCCAGGAGCGTAGTCTCTCTTTGTCGCTGTCGGATAGCATGCTAATCCAATACCTCAACTTGTTTGAGCAATGGGGAGGAGTTACCATTATTGGGAAGCCTTGAAAGAGCAGTGGAGTAGTGTTAAGACTCAATCATAGTCATCGTACCATAGTCGGCTGAGAACAAGGGCAGGAGGTCACCGACGGTAGAGATGGAAGGGACGGTAGAAATGGCAGTAAGTGGGGAAGAGCGGCTTAGGAAGTAGCCAGAGAGCTCTGGCATGCAAGAGGAGAGGTGGACGAATACCCCTGGCTTGTGCCAATGCCCCTTACTTAAAGATGAAGGCCCGTGAAGAAGCGACAACTCGGTGACCCGTGACCCTGCAGCGTCTGAGGTCGTGTGCGTCGTGGTCGTGTGGTGAAGATGCGCGTAACAAGCAAGACATTTTGCCCTGTACATGAGGCACGGTAGTGATGTGTGTATCAGATGCACAAGTCATGGGGTTTTCCAACTGAATTGTTGCTATATGTGAACTCGGCTGACTAGTGCAAAGCATTCAAAAATTCATGTCAAACCACAATCACAAACACAAGCAGTCACATTCAAGGCATGATAGAAACAAGTAACTCAAAGCAACATCTAGATTGCATATCAAAAATATCAGTCAATAGTATCATGTTACAACATTATATCAGAAGTACAACAAAATTTGGAATGCAATGATTATCTTTAAGCATCATCAACATTATTGTCTGAGTTCCTCCCTTGAGAAGCGCGAGCGATGCAGTGGTCACCGTTGTGCCTTAGTCATCGGGCGATTGATGTCGAAGCCGCACAAGCACAGGACAGACTAGGAACGGAACTGGAAGCATCCATCAGATCACCAATAGAAGAGAAGTCCTCCTCGTCAAGGTCTAGGTCGGCCTTGTCGCCGCTATTGCCAATGACGACATCCTCGAGTTGGCTCAACCCCTAAAATACAGAAAAGTCAGTCTGGGACCAGTATTAAAACAGAAGTAACTACAGAAACGGGCTATGGGTGAGATACTTACCTCCTCACGAGCCTCCTGCTGGGCCTATTTCATAGTGAAGTAATATTGTCAGTTCGACCAAGTTATACATTTTCAAAAAAAAAAAAAAGAAGAGCAGAGGAACAGTATCAGAATACCTTGGCTCGCCGCATTCGAGCATAGAAGTCGCTCAACCTACCCTCGAACTGCTACTGTAGAAACAAAGGGTCATGGCAAGCTCATCAAATTTGCAAAATCAGATTACACTACTAATAAATGAAGCCTTGCCTCAGCCTCGTCCTCGGCAAAGCACATATCCCATTGCTACTCATACAAATCCTGTTCAAACAGGTACGGCTTGCCGATGCACTAGTACCACTCCAGATACTCATCATAATCAGTAGGACAGAGGGTGTACCAACTCCTATCGACCATGATCTCGACCACTATGGAATGAGCCCGTACATGGGTGGTAGCCCATGGCTCCATCTTCGTAGGGGCAGAAGGGGAATGCCAAACTTGTGAGTGAATTGATTACAAACCCAGCCTGGGAGGTAGAAGGCAGACTTGTTGAAGCAGAAGAAGTTCATCTGCTTTCAACATACCGCTGGAAGGGCCTCAACTTGACCTTCCAAAAGACAGAACAGAACACAAGTTAGTCCAACATAACAGAAGAAATAGAGGAAGCAGAAATAATAACAAGTGTTTGCAAACTCACATCGTGGATCACTAGCAGGTCCAGCAGATAACGATAGGCCTCGTAGCCATACACTCTTGTTGCCATGTGGTGGTTCGGCTCGCACCATTGCTGGGGGAGTGGAAGCAGCCTAGGGCAGAAGTGGAAGAAATAATGGCCCGCATGTAATACTCCATCCACCAATATTGTAACCAAACAAATCAAGAGTTAGAACATATATCTTCACAATGTAAGTAGAAGAAAAAAAAGGAAGGAACGGCGGGAGTTTACCATCAATAGTGGATACAACTCGACGTAGGACCGCTGGTTGTTCTTCACCATGTTGTCTAGCCCGTAGAGAATGTATGTTTAACTGGCACCTCCCCAGTCATACCGGTCTAGGTTCTCCAAATCGGCAAATTAGATCAACCAATCTGCCGATACGTAGTATCCAGAAATGTCGCAGAATATAAGCCCCATGAGCTCCAGCAGGAAGTGGCGGAGGACGAACTCAACCTCCCTTGAGTTCGGTGCAGGGTCTGGCCAGAATAGGTTCCATTCCCGCAGCCAGTTGTAGCGGAAGTAGTGTGCTGATCGGGTTAGAAGGGGTGACTCGTGACCCAGGAGGCATGAAACCTTAGCAAACCCCAAGGTGGGCTTCTCGACGATGGGCTCCTTCCTGAAAGTAAAGCCTGTCAGCAACGCCCAGTGCTTCGACAGGATAGTCATCTTGTAGAAGGGGAAGTGGAAGGTGTAGGTTTCATGCCTCCATTGCTCTACAAGTGCTCGGAAGAACTCGTAGTGACCATGGATGGCCCGAAACCGTAGTAGACTCCCAAAAGACGTGCGGCAGAGGAAGAATTCTTTCAGGAAGCCTGGGAGGCGTTCAAAGTGCTACAGCATTAGTGTCCACAGACACTCCAAGACCTGCCCCGTGTCGACGACTTGAAAAGCATGAGAAATAGTAAAGTTAGAGACCTTACAGGTAATCAGTGGGAAATTGTGCAAGAGAAAGGAGGAGTCACCTTGAAGTCCTCCTATTGCAGATATGACCCTCGTCCAAGAGTTGACCCTCGAAGTTGCCAGATTCTTGCCAAGTTTTCAATTGAATTAGTCAGATAATCATATGCCAAAAAAAAAGCAACAGAGTAGAGGTGATGGAGAATTCTTACATCCTCGAGAACATCAAGAACCATGTTCTCAAAAGCCCAGGAACTAGAAGTGGTCCGAGAAGATCACCTGTGCGGTCGGTGATAGTTCGAAAGCTAGATTGGATCTCACCTGTGCAGTAAGAGAAGCTAGAGCAAGTGGGATTTTGTCCGTGCGAAGTGAAATCGCGAAACGAGCCTGCAAATCAAGATGCAATCAGTGATAGCTCGCAAAAGTTGGACAAATGAACTTGTCAATCGAGATGTAGTTGGTGATAGTTTGAAAGGTGGATAGAATCTTGCCTATAAGGTACGAGAAGCCAAAGCAAGCGTGATTTCATTAGTATGAAGTGAAATCGTGAAACGAGCTTGCCAATCGAGACATAGTCAGTGACAGCTTGCAAAAGCTGGACAAATGAATGTGTCAATCGAGATGCAGTCAATGATAGTTCAAAAGTTGAATTAGATCTCGCTTGTACGGTACGAGAAGCTAGAGTAAGTGGGATTTCATCCGTGTGGAGTCGAAATCATGTAAAAGAGATAAACTAAATCTTGCCCGTGCGGTACGAGAAGCCAAAGCAAACGGGATTTCGTTTGTGCGGAGCGAAATTGTGAAACGTGCTTACCAACCAAGATGCAGTTGATGATAGCTGGTAATAGCTAGACAAACAAACTTATCAATAAAGATGCAGTCGACAACAGTTCACAAGCTTGATTAGATGTTGCCTATGTTGTACCAGAAGCCAGAGTGAGTGGGATTTGGTTGGTGTGGAGAGAAATCGCATAGAAGAGATAATTTGGATGTCACCCATGCAATACGAGAATCTAGAACAAGGGGGATTTTGTCCGTGTGAAACGAAATCACGCAAAAGAGATAGATTGGATCTCCCCCGTGTGGTATGAGAAGCCAGAGCAAGCAGGCCTTCGTCCGTGCGGAGCAAAATCACATAGAAGAGATAAACTGGATCTCGCCTGTGTGGTACGAGAAGCCAAAGTAATTGAGATTACCAAACAAATGGTAGGAAGTCTCATAGCAACCAAAGACAAATATAATGCAAGTGACACAATAATGGAAACAAGCAAAGATAAGTCACACAAATAGGAAAAGCAAAAAGAAACGAAAGCTAGAGTTTGTATCCCCAACAGAGTCGCTAGTTCCTATGACCATGCCAATGACAAACCAACGAGATGGTCAGAAAATTGAACTCATGAACCGATAAGGTTACAATGAAGATAATGAATTCGAGGAAGAATGCTTGACTCAAAAACACCAAAACAATGGATAAAAGGATAAAGGGAGTTGCCACCTAGTCTATTTATCTAAAAGACATGGAAAACTGAAAAGAAAACATAGTAAATGCAAATAAATGATTGAGATGTATGACTCCAATGCCAATGAAAAAACACATAGGTCATTGCAGGCAGAGAATGGGTAAGGACTCCTATTACACACGGAGAAGGTGATAGGCACTCCCGTGTGTCCGACGAGTACGTCTTTTGATGCTTTTCGCTCATATGTGTGTGGTATGGCAAATGCTAAGAGTCTCATTAATGTATGCCTTGGGTAGGATGCAAGATGTAATGTAAACATAAATGTTATTAATGTACGCTCGTGCCGGCATGAGGTTTGATGTTATGTAGATGTGACTAAAACAGGCGAAAAGAGAGTAAAACAGAGATCAGAGACCAATAGACTAGAAGCAAAACAAATCAAACAGAAGACAACAGTGCTCCATTCACTATCTTGAACTAGGCTTCTGCACGACTAACCTATGAGGGTCACACACGGCAACTGCACGCGATATTGGTGCATGGTACTAGATTTGAATTTTTAGGTTGTGAGTCTGTCTTGATCAAACCTCAATCCAAAATGATTCGAAACACATAAGTAAACGTCTGGGAAGCAATAGGGAATACTGGAGAATGTATTAAATTAGAAGACTCGAAACAAGGTAGCATGCCTCGTCCTTCCCACTTCCATGCCTTGTTGTCAAGCTTCATTAGCATCCTAAGGTCCGACAACCATAATGGAGGCCGAGAAGGCCAAGGGCTCAGTCGAGGCTTAGGATAGGCAGTGAGGAAGAGAGGAAGGAGGAAAAACTAATGCAAAATGGGGTGATAGGTTGCTTCTCGTGCTCAACGGCCAATGGCCTCACGTGGACAGTGAAACCATCGTTGGAAAATCAAAACAGTGCAGTAACTAGATAAAACTTGATGAAAACACACTTGGGAATAACAAACAAAGAAAACCAACTTGAAATGGATAGCAGAAGGATCAAAATGTTGAAAATTACATGTATAGGACTTGGTTGTCCTTCCCAGTATACATGGTTGACGGCGGCTCTCTGGTTTGGCTACTCGGGGTGCAACGGAGGCAGCGGCTAGGCTGGGTTACAGTCTCTGGACATGGAGTTGTCTCTAAGGTGTTGAGATTTTGGCCGTGTGAGAGAGGCAAAGGCTGTATCGACTAAGGATGCAGCTTAGTCGAGGGGCTACGTGGGTTGGCCAAAGAAGGACAGTTACTGGAGATTGAAGGCCTCTGATGGTTTCTAGGATTCCAGGGATGCTATGTAGGTGTAGACACCCTAATTTGGCAACCACTCGCAGGTGGACCTCTCTGGCAAAGTTTTCTCCATTTCACTCCCCAAGCTAGTCCAAAGGCTTAGCCAATCCACCTTAACAAGCCCACAATCCAAGAAACTAGCCCAACAACAAGCCAAGCACACCAGATAAGTGCACTATTTAGGTGCATGATCCAGGCACACCATTAAGGCGCACCTGGGTGGCACACATCAATGGCGCATCACCCCTGTTTTAGTGAGCCTAGCAGTTGTGTAGCCATTACACTCTCGTGTCGATTGACCTCCTCGATGCTTGAGCTCCTCGACGTTTGGACTCCCAGCCTTATTAGCCTCTCTCCCTTGCCACGTGGAAGGGGCCCGACCATTTTCCACCACCAAGAGCACCCATCTTGCTTCACTGGCAGTGCCTACCTGCTCGTCGTGACACCACCCATTCCGGCCTCCCAAACCAAATAACCACAGCACCCATAGCATCTCTAACCCCTTCTCAACCTCTAACACCTGCCTCAGTCACTATCGAGCTTCGCTAGCCCAGAGATACACCGCTGCAAGCTTTCCAATGGAGGACAACCAACCCACATACACAGGTAAGCTTTTCGTCCTGTCATGTGTGCCTGTGCTTAATTTTTGGTTGCATTCACGTGGCTTTATCATTATTTGAATAGAATGTTCCCTGCCTTAGTGTAATGCTCTAGCACTACATAATAGTACAGATACTACCCAAATCATTATTTCAATCTAATTTAGTAGAAATAAACAGATTAATAATTTCAAATCATAACTCAGACTTGTGTACGACTAAGTGACTCCGAAAATCACATTAGAACAAAGCTACATCTCCAACTACGCACTTGAAACAAAAACAATTTAAAACCACATGAGTGATGTCAATGTCACCTAGTACATGCCTCAAAACACATACAAAACACACAAAATCAGTAAGCCTAAGTTGCTACCAAAACCATGAGGAAAATACGATTCCTGAAAAGTCAATGCATGCAATTTGGAGAAAAATCGTTTATAAATCATGTCTTTTCAAAGCTTTCTTATTATTTTCTTTTGAAATCTCATGCTCATTTACAAATCACTTTCATGAATTTTAGGAAGCCATTTTCTCATCTAGAATCCAACCCAAAATACAAATCATTTTATATCTCAAATCACAACAAGCCAAGGTTGGAAACTAGCAAAAACCACAAATCTCAATTCATCTCAAAACCTGTCGTATCATTGTGGCCGTAGGTGAACAATTTGGCCACAAGTAGTTGGCGAGGCTCCATCCCCATCCACACTGCAGTGCTGCGGTGAACACTCCACACAGAAGTTTAACCGCCCCGGCTGCAGCCTCAAAGTAACATACCTTCACTGGTACAAGCATGGAGTACGTTTACTATGTAATGCCCGTGGGTGCCTGAATACTTGGGGGCTCCAACCCCAAGTCTGACCAACACTTGCACTGAGGGAACCCTAGATTTATCATCTCTCGGGCCCTACAGTACTACAACAACACACAATCATGAGGCTCTCTCCTCAGACCAACACGACAACCATAGCCTAGGGCCCATCTTTGACTACTCAGAGGTCTCATTAAGCCCATCTGCCAAGCCCAATAAGCCCAATAAATTCTTAAACCAAAAACTATATAAAAGCCCAAAAATAATTCGGACGACGGTTCCAACGACCCTCGATAATCCCCACGAGCCCTGCGACGACGTCCCACGAGCCTCGGAGCAAATCTCAGAGCCTTAAGATCTCCGGTCAACTTCCTCCGACTTATGCACGTGATCCTACGATGCCCAGTGGTTGAGGAGGAGGATCCACGGTGGAGGAAAGCATCGTCGGGGTATAATACCTTCGTCGTCGACTAACCAGGCACCCATCGGCAGCCATCCGCTTCCAACGATTCCCAGTGCAATCGAGTCCCAAAGAGTGAGCACCTAGTCCACCCTAGAATCCCCAATGATCCCCACATCCAGAAACCTCCTCTGCGAGCCCCTTTTTCCAGCCAGAGTGACCACTTGAGGAGCCTTGCCGTCGAGCCGCCAGGAGAGGCACACCAGCCAGGTAACCCCCTCTCCCCTCTTTTTCAATTCAAGCATGCCCCTTAGGTCCTATTAGACATTCTCAATCGAGCCACGGCAGAGCGGAGCCAACTGCGCACCGCCAGTCCCTCCCTCCGGCGATGGGTTCCCCATCGCCGACGAGGCTCCAAGCCTCTTGACCTCAGGCGAGGCCCCTGTGGGTCTCGCCTTCCTTCTCCCCTCTTCTTCCTCCTTCTTGGACTCCTTCTACTCTAGAGAGGCACCCCGAAGACCCCTTGACGTCGCCGCTGCCCGTCGCCGCAACACCACCGTTCGCTGCTAGAGTTCTCTAGGCACCCGCCTCCGCTCCGTCGCTCCAAGAAAGATTGCCACCTCACCAAGAGCGCCTACACGCTACTATGCCGCCGCTTGGACCACCGTAGCAGCCCGACGACCTCCGTCGTGCCTGTCGCTGGAGTCAGAGGTAGGAGGAGCACTTCGGACCTCCCTAGAACACGCTGATACCGCCTAGAGCTCCGCCGCGACTCTTCGAAGCTTCCTAACCCTCGCCACGTCACTCTAGCCACTGGGCCATTGCTAGCTATCTCGCCGTCACCATCCCTAGCACCGACAGAGTTCCCCACCGGAGTGCGAGGTGGGGGGAGGTCTTCAGGCCACCCCAGTCCCTTCCAACGTGCCAGAGATCGTTGTTGTGGCTCCCTGAGGCTTCCTCAGCCACTACTCACCTTCCTTCGCCGCTGAGTCGCCACTGGTACATCGTCAGAGTGATCGCCGGTGATCCTCTGGCAATCTTAGAATAGATTTAATTTAGGTCCAGGCTCCTTTAGTTCTAGGTTTTTACTAATAGGTCCTTTGATATTTTCATTTAAGTCCTTTTATTACATTTAAGTCCTGTTTTGTTATATGTTAGCCCCTGTAATTTTAAAATATTTTCTGTTCTTTTATTTTCCCTGTGAAATTTGCACATAATTCCCTACATGTTTAGATTTTTCATTCTTAATGCATTCATGCATGTTTTATCACATTTAAACCCCTGCATCCATATTTTCTTTATAATTAAGTCCAGAACATTTGCATTTGGTCCCTGGAACTTTTTGAAATGAATTTTCCTGTGAAATTTGCATTCTGAGCCCTAAAAGATTTAAAAATCACACTGACCATCATTAAAATTAGAATTTTCCTTACATTTAAGTCCTGATCTTCCGCATTAAGCCCCCAAAACATTAAAAATGAGTTTTCTTTGTGAATTTTATATCTTAAACCCAAATAAATCCCCTAATTACACTGACCGACATAAAAGTTCAATTTTTATCACAATCAGGTCTAGAAAGTTTGCACATAAGCCCCTGACTCTTTAATAAACAATTCCTGAGGACACAAAATTTGCATATGGACCCTTAGATTAGTTTTAAATCCATCATTTAGGATTTTAAATGTTTTCTTGCATATTTTTAATATTTTTCACTCATTACATTTCACATTTTGCATTTAATCCTAGATTACATTTAAAAATCATGTTTTCACTGTGAATTGATCTTTAGTCTCACATTTTAATTACATTTGCACTTATGTGTGAATTTTGCACTTTAGACCTTGAGTTTTTACGAAATTACCCAAGTGCAAATTTCACATCTTAGTATCACATTGACATTTGATCCATCATCTTCATGTTAGAATAGAAGTCATGAACACATTTTTCATCCAGATTCTCGCTCTTTTTGTGAATTTTGCATCTTGGTCCTTATGTTTATTCTTTATTATGTCTACATCATTTTGTTGTTTTTCTCCTCCATGTTTTCTTGCAAATAACATCTTCTGGACATTTGACACACATTTTGACATGACTTAGATCAAGCATCACTTCCACGCATGCATTTATCACATCTGGCCAGGAAAATAACCAAATTGCCCCTATGCCTCCAATTCATGAGCATGCATCTCAATTTTTGCACCCAGCCTTGCATAGTCATTGTCCAAGCCATTCCTTAGAATTTTTGCACATTTAGGCATTTATCCATGCATTTTATATTATTTTTCATCACATTTGCTTATCAGTCCATCGCTATTTAGCGAGCTTGCATCTCATGTCGTTCTTTCGAGGATTTCTTTCTTCACTTTGCTTTCGGAGTCTCTCATCCAATATCCGATTTGATTTGCTTTAATCCTACATCTCGAATTTTTTTTGATTTGATTTGGATTTCATCGCTAGAGGTTTGTATGATTTTCCGAGCCTTTCTTGCCAAAAACCTCGTTATCTCATGTGATTTTCTTTGTTGTGTCATATTTTGTGATTTCATCTTTTCATACGGATTTTTTTGCAGTTTTCGCATACCATCTTGCACATCCATCCGGTTTTTCCATGACATTCATATTAGCATGTTTTAGAGCATGATCTAGGCTTAGCAAGCATTCATTTAGCCTTTAGCAAGCGATTTAGACTAGAAGTACCGAATTTCTCGGGCGTACGAGGGTGCCTAACACCTTCCTCGTGCATAATATGAATCCTTTACCATCCTCTAGTTAACAGACATCTGGCCTTCGCATTTGCATCTCACGCATCCAATCCTTTGTGGTTTTCCTTGTCTTTCCCTTAAAAGACTAGATGGCAACTCCTTTTTCTCTTTTGTTTTATCCCATCTCACGCCTTCGTCATCTTGGCATGGCTGTGATCTCCTCCCTCTAGCGCGACTCCGTGCCGGACCCCAGGGTTGGCATAGTCATAAAAACCAAACAAAATATATTTAAAATACTTAAAATTCAAATTAAACAAACAAAAACCAAATTAAATAAAATCCACTCTAAAACATTTAAAATCCAAATTAAACAAACAAAAACCCTAATTAAATTCAAAATTAGATAAAATCCACTTAAAATCCAATTAATCAAGTGTAAACCCTAATTAAAGTCAAAATCCAGTTAAATCATTAAAAACCCTAATTAAAATACAAAAGCGCTAAGTAAAATCTAAAACCCCTAAATTGAAACACAAATTAAACTAAAAACCCTAATTAAAATCCAAAAAACCTAATTAAATTCAAAATCCTAATTAAAAACCTAAAAATCAAAACCCTAAAATCCCTAAAAATCCCAAAAAAAAATAAAACAAAAAAAACCCTAAAATAATTAAAACACTAATATAAAACCAATTAATTAAACCCTAAGTCACAAAACCCAAATAAAAATCCTAAAATCCCTAAAAAAAATCACAAAACAAAAATAAAACGAAAAAACCCCTAAAATAATTAAAACCATAATTTAAAACCATTTAATTAAACCCTAAGTCACAAAATCAAAAACTTAATTCAAATCACAAAACCCAAATAAAAACCTAAAAATCAAAACCCTAAAATCCAAAAACAAAAATAAAACAAAAAAGCCTAAAATAATTAAAACCCTAATTTAAAACAAATTAATTAAACCCTAAGTCTCAAAATCAAAAACTTAATTCAAAACCCAAATAAAAACCTATAAATCAAAGCCCTAAAATCCCTAAAAAAATCCCAAACAAAAATAAAACAAAAAAAATCCCTAAAATCAGGCCCAATCGCTAGGCCCATTTCAACCCATTCATTCTTCAATCACAAACCTTATACAGCCAAAAAATAATTCCGACGACCTCGACTTTCTCGACGACATTTTCGGCAGTCAACCCATCATCTCCGGCAGCGTCCCGCGATCTCCAGTGCCTGTTCCTGTTCTTGAGCTCCCGTGATCTTCAGTCGTGCTCCTCCAACTCACGTAAGCATCGAGTGGCCCTCAAGAGCGAAGAGGGAGGATCGACGGCTCGGAGAAGCTCCACCGACGTTTAAAAATGTGTCGCCGTCAATTGAGTGGCGAATCCACTTCTAGCTCTCTTCAAGCCCTTGCTTCCTGACCTCGATCCAGCGTGCTTGAGTCCAGAGAGAATCCTCCAATCAACCCTAGCCATCCCACTCCCTCGTAGCTCCCTTTCCAGCTTTTCTTTACCTTTCGAGCTCTCAACCACCGTTGCTGGAGCTTCACCCAAGGGGGCGCCGTTGAGCATTGCCGAGAGAGACACGCCTCTCAGGTAATCTCTTCCCCTCTTCTTAGCTTCGAAGCATGTCCCGTTAGGCCCTTTTATGCTCCTTGATTTGCGTTTCGACGGGGATGTGCCCCCTGAACACCGTCGACCCCCCTCCAGTGATGGGTTCTCTGTCGTCGGTGGGGTTAGAGGCCTCCTAATCCCTGGCGAGGCCCCGTGGGCCTCTCCTCTTTCCTTCTCTTTCTTCCTTCTTCTTTCTGAGCTCACGCTGCTCAAGTGGAGTCCTTCAGGCCTCCTATGCCTAAGAAGTTCGCCGATGACCCGTCGACCGTCGATCACCACCGTCGAGACACATGACGCCATCCAGACGCTCTTGTCGCTCCTGATTGCCTCCTGAAGCTCCGTCGTACCGCCATGAATCTCTCCAAGCCTATGTGTCGTTGCTCCAGACTCCAAGGCCCCATCTCCACCTCTGTCATGATCGTCGTAGGAGTCCGCGACGGGGAGAGAACACCAGGTAGTCCCAGCCCTCGCCGACGCCTCCAGAAGCTTCGTCAGGACCCCCTGGAGCTTCCCCTATCTTTGCCATGCCGAGCTACCACCTCCAGATGCACCACAATGGAAGCCCCCATCACCGGAGAAGAACGGCGACGAGGGGGGGGGGGGGGGGGGGGG